>CM076069.1:222500-252500 GCA_038088235.1 Zacco platypus | reverse complement strand
TATATATTCACATAGAAAATTTCTTTTATAATATTTCACAATATTACAGTTTTTACTAATAATGCAGCCTTGGAAGAGACTTCCAAGTCTCAAATAACAAAATCTTAATTATTACTAACATTTGACTGGTAGTGTACGTACACACAGCAAGCCTTCGAACTCCACTGCAGTCGGTGATTGTTTTCAGTTCGTGGGCAGTCATACCCATAAGTCGTGTCATAACCGTTAGGAATATGACTATGCTTATATTTGACATTAACATGCGATCAACATGATCAGATCAAACAGATCGGATCATCAGCCAATCAGGACACGGCGCATTAAATTTGTTCTCGTCATGTGGCCTCTGTATGAGGATAACTGATTGGATGGATTATGTCAGTAATAGACCTTTAGCACAGACGCTTTCGAAAGCCAGAAGCTTCTAATGGCCTGGGAGAATAAAACAACTTTCGTTTACCCTCTAGCAATGATTTTTATTCATGTCACAAATAAGGTACTTATTCTACCAATTGAAGTTTCCCAACATTAATCTTGCATGATAAAACAGAGACAGTTGTTGTCATATTTTCACGATTGAAGGAGAGTGTGTATGTGTGACGTCAGAATCTGACCACCTTCTTATTAAAAAATGGGCTACAAGAGCACAACACAATCAACACTTCACATTAATTAGAGCTGAACAACGGTGGACTACACAACACAAAACCTCAGTAGGCATACGAGTAAAGATGGTAATAATTACACGATGCTCGCTTTCATTCACTTCCTTCACTTTCATGACAATTAATTGAAGGAATATTTGATCATTCAAAAATCACCAGGTTGATCATGTTAAACGAGTCCTATCGTCTGGGTTATAGCATGCAGTCAATGAAAAGGCTATACTGTAGACAGAAATGAGAGATTATTTATAATAACATGCTTAAACATTAAAGCACATAATAATAAACATCAAATCCCGATTATTGCTCAGGCCGTAAGTCACTTCATTCAGACCGTATGATGACTGTGATTCCAGCGCTCACAATCACCTCGTTCAGATGATGTCGCACAATTAAAATGAAAGAGGACTCACCGGGTGTCAATAACTCTAAATAAAGCGTTTTTAATGTTCCTGACGGCCCTCAGAGAGAGTGTGGGATCGATGTGATGTCCACCTGTGAGTGCAGGGTGGCTGGATTACGGCGAGATCCGATCACAAGACGTCCTCGACTCCCGCTGGACACGCTGATGGTTTACACTCGACTTCAGTGTGTATGTGGACAACATCCGGATTCAGGTGTAAATGCAGCCGAAGGTGGATCTTTGGTCAATAAGGCTTTGGCTCTGTTTAAATGAGCTGCTCATATGCAGGATTTTGAGTTAGAAAGATGTTGGCAGGTCATCCATCCATCCGCCAGTGCCATTCTGTGGAGATGTAGGGTTGGAAAATCAGTCTGGAAATCCTTGGAAATGCTAATTCAAGACTTCCCTCTGGATTTTCAACCTCTGTCTTTGAATGTTAATGTCTGCCAATGAACAGAAGCGTTCCAGATAAAACGTTATGGAGGCAAAAGTTGAGAAGAGCAGAGCGATATTGGAAAATGATTACAAAACACCCATCCATAATTCATCAAGCATATTTGTGAGGGCGCGGGACTCTTATTATGGCTGCTCTTTAAATCAGATGTGTCGGTTTTGATCAATGTAAAGTCTTCTAGTGACACGACTGAAATATTTGGCAAATATTACTCTGTCTAATGGATAATTGATTAAGACAAGCGCTGCCGCTGGAGGTGAACGTGTTCGAGCTGAAAGTTAGAGTACAGTCAGGATCTGATGGTTGATTTCCTCTCCTCGTTCTTGCACGAATATCTGGATTTGACTTTGATCAAACGCACTGAGCAAACTTTCAATGATCAGAAGTTATTGTCATCATTAAGGAACAATGCGTTTTAATTTCTTTTGAGAAAGAAAGAAATGTGAAGATTAATGGTCAACAAATGGGTTTTCCAATTATTCACATATTGACCCCCATCCTCAAACGTGTGGTCACCAATAGATGTTTATCTTTACAAATCTTAAACCCCATCGCTGTGATTTTGGAATCTCAAACGAATCATTTGAATAGACAATATAAGATAGTATCACTCAGTGCACATTATAATTAAAATATTTGTAATAACTCATGATATTTCTCTTTCAAAACAACCTTGTTATATTGAAAACATTGTGGAGTTCAACAACCGCTCGGGTAGCAAATATCATTCATCACCCTACATTTTACTGAACTTTCTTGTGCCTTTTGTCAAGAAAAGTGGATTCCTGCAATTTACGTCTGAAGTTGAACTCTCTGATGTCAGTGTGAACATCATAAAACACTGATTGAGACTGTAAGAGACTGTAATTTTGTCAAAAGCGTAATGTCAAAGCATAAATAGAAAGTGCAATTTTATATTTTAACTTCTGACAATGGCTTATGTAAAACTAAAAATCATTAAGAGATCCAAATGTGATAAACATGCTGATATGATTGCAGTGACCAATGACCAAACCCACTTTTTGGGATTTTGTGTCAGGATGAAAATGTTGAAATGTTGTGCTTTGTGTAAAAATGTGAGGGTATCATAAAAACTCTATGACAGACTAATATTCTTGAAGTGACGCTGTCGGAGAAAAACCCTCGCACAATTCTGACTATTCAGAAGAATGAAAAGCTAAACGGTGAGATCTGTCAGCCAACAAATGAAGCTCACTTATTGTTGATGACATCTCTTTTCATTGAACAAAACTTGTTTTGTGTTGAAATGACTCGTTTAGCTACAAGCGTGATTTCTTTTAGCTATTGATTTCTTTCACCTCTGCTCTTTAGGCTTTCACAATGCCTTGATCGCTCAATTTCACATTCGTAAAATCAATCAGATGGACTGCCTGTACTTTTTGCACAACTTCATGAAATTCAAATAAAACTCTTTCGGCTTTCAGAAAAGCTCTGAAAAACGTGTCAACCAATTTTGAAGGATGAACTCTCAATATTGGAATACATGCAACCAAATCTGTCTTTATGCTTTAGTTGGTTTCCTGCTCCAGGCTAGAAACTCGGACTTAAAGTCAGAAATAGTTGGCCAATGCGTTGAGCTTTTGTACTTAATTTGCTTGACGTACGTTTCTGCTTTACTTTCACAGTAACAAACCGTGGTTCTCAATCATAGCCGTAAACATGGTGACAGTTTAACTTTTACAAACTTATGCAGCAATATTGATACTTTAGACCAACTTTATTTATGGTTTGGTTCAAACCTTACATAGTGATTAATATTAATTGAAAATATTTCCTTTCCCTAGACAAAAGCATTCATACAAAGTAAAATGATAATTTATTATTAAGACTAATTTGAAGTTGACACTAACTTGTTAGCCAATGTGTAATTTAGTAAATAAACACTCAAAAAAATATTTCAGTCTAAACATCAGTTTTATGTAATTTAATTACATAGCAATTTTCCATCCATTTGGATTACATAGTTTTAACATAAATAAACTAATAAACATAATGTGATTCATATTTGTCAGTCATATGTAAATGAAATAGTAAGATTTATGTAAAAGTTGAGTATATGAATAGTGAGAGATTAAATGTCTTTTATCTTCAGTTGATTTCATCAGTTGTAGTTCTTGTGTTTCTCTGTCCTTCAGTGATTCTGCTTGTTAACAGCAGGTGTTCATCATTAATGCTCAATCATCACTTAATGATCTCATTAACTCTGACACTGCTTCAACGGTACTTTAACTCAGTAGTGCGCACACACATGACCACTAAACAGTGTTCATTAACCTGGGCATTTTTCTGTGAACTATTACATAAATCTTACCTATTTCATTTACGTATGACTGACAAATATGAATCACGTTAAGTTTGTTAGTTAAAACTATGTAATCCAAATGGATGGAAAATTGCTATGTAATTAAATTACATAAAACTGATGTTTAGACTGAAATATTTTTTTGAGTGAAGGCAACTTTGAAAGACCTTTTAAAGTCATACTTACATCCTATTTTCTGTTATCAGCGTGTCAACAAATGACTGTTAAAACATCTAATTCAACGATATAAATCCAATATACATCCAGCAACTGATTAATAAAATAACTTTAAAGATGAAAAGCGGTTGCTCTGAGCGTATTGTATTAGACGCATGTGTTTTAATATTAATTGTATACCTCATGAATAATTCTAATAGTCGTGCTGCAGTGATGTTGTATTTTTGTAGGCCAACTCGTGCGTTGGCATCAGCCTGCGGTTCCCCTGACAAAAACCCAATAGGATTTTCCCTCTGGCTTTTGGATTATTGCAGAAAATAAGCTCTGTGACAAACAAAATGTTACGATTCTCGCATGTTCTTTATGATAATCTTCAGTAAGATTGGTCAAACCTAAACGCGTATCGCCAGAGGTAAAAAGCTAAATGTTTGCTAAATAAACAAATTACACCATGGTCACATAACCTCAACGTCACCACCATTAACAACGCTTTCAGTCTTTAATTACAAATATTTTCTCTGAAAGTTGGAGTTGGAGTCGTTGTGCAGTTCTACGAACGAGGCTGTGAAAGTGACCAGTGGTCAGTGGGTTTACCTGTTCTGTGTGATGATGACTAACGTCCGTCAACCTCTGCAGTTCAGAACAAACAAAATCACAATCACGGTGTGTTTTATGCTGTAGAATAAAATGTGCAAATATCTTGAGACTGTGTTCACTACACACACCTTACCAAAACTTTTTTGGCCTAAAAAAAATATCATTCCTGTGTTGGCAATTTCTATATATCGCTTATCCTGCGTAAAATGGTGATAAACATTACAGATATCTATATTTTACAGACATATATCCTAGAAACTAATCCTGTCTGAGCAGCAGTGTTTGCCCTCTGGTGGTTGTGAGACTCCTGCGGTCAGTCGAGCGGTCAGTGTCAGATCACACACTCACAACCTGTTTAACTTTGCATGCACAAACCATAATCAGACATTTAGCAAATACTAAGGCAAACGCATAGAAAGGTGTGGAGAGAATTGCAAGACCAAGAGACAAAAGTGTGTCCCAGGGGCGCCTTTGTCAGCGGTTTTGGGAAGCGGCGAATGAGACCCGCAGGTGCGTGCTGGAATTGCCCTACTTCCAAAAGCTACATCTGCCTATTGTTCGTCCTGAGCCGACAACATTCACTAATCTCCCAGTATTTCACACATTTCTCTGTATTCTCTGCCGTGGTGATCTATTTCTGGCAATGCAGCTATAGCTTCTAGATGTTCATTTGTTGGGTGTTTTAGTCTTCATTTACTGTAAATAAAACCACGCATGATGCATTAGAAAACAGAAATAACGCTGCGTGGTTCGGCACGGTCTGTTTGAGAGCAGAGGAAGGTGCTGCCCGCGTCTCGCTCTGACCTATTTTTCACAGCCCTGCCCAACACTTGCTTTATGGAGCTCCAAAATAGCTCGGTAAGAAAAGTGGTGCAAGCATTTCCATCTTGCATAACAGGCGGATCGTTCTTTCGGCCAGCCGAGCCGCGGAGAGCCGGTGCGGCGTACACCGAGAGCAACACCAGCCGTCAGCTCTCAGACTGTTGTAGTTCCACATTTCCTCAAAGTGTTTTGAGGTTGGCGTGGGTTTTCGTCAAAAGCTCTTTTTTTGATGTTCTGAGCATGCGAGAGCTTATTACAGTGACGCTGAGTGCGTGTGAATCCCGCCGCACTGCTGAAGCGAGAGACTGGCAGGCGTTTAGTTGAGCTGCTTTGTAGAGAATAGCGACGCGTAAAGAATGTTAAATAGTCATTTAAGGTTCTGCAACACACTATCATCAAAACAGCATTAATTTGCCGATGTTTTCACCTGATTGTTGAGGATTCTGTGAAGCTTGTTTCTGTGGATTTTAGTGATTTCTGTAAAAGAAAATCTCTCTTTGCTTTGAACTCTGAGCGTCGTAACTCTGCAGATGTTGTTTCTGCTCAAACAGCAACACTAACTGAAGTTAAAAAAGTCAAATCCCAATCAACCACCCCTTTAACAAATCTCAGTTTATTATTGGATCTTGATGGCAACAGAAGCCGTATCTGAATTGAGCTAGAAGGACTGGAGAGAGATCAGCAGTGTGACGAAGCTTCACGTCCTGAGAAGTGTTCATGTTTTCTCTGTTTCTCAGGATCTACAGCTGCTCTAGATGAATCTTTCATAAAGATATTAGGGCTGTTTTCGTACTCGTCCACGATATTCTCTTTCATATCATGAGAATAGCTCTGTTTGGACAGGATACCGGTCTAAACTCTGCTGTTTTATGTTCTGACTGGAACAGGATTGAACTCTGAATTCTGGACGAGAGAATCACCAAACACACTAAAATAACCAAGACTTTTAGTTTTAATTTATTTGATTTAAAATTGTAATTACACACACCTGGCCTCCAGCAGTCAGTCAATATAATTTTATATTGATTTAATTAATGAATGTATTTTGCATCAGTCGTATCTGTGATGTTCAGGTCAAAATAAATGGGAATCAGAACAATTTCAGAGACTGCAGTACAGATGCTTTTCTAATCGTAATTTATCACCCATGAGTAAGTAATTTAATTTTTACCAGTGTTTTGTAAAATAAATGAATGGAATTAATATTATGAAGTCCATCTTTAAAGTCTTATTGGATGTGTTGTTTCTGCTGGTGTTGTTGTTCTCTCACTGGTTCGGGCTGAAGGGTCTGTTGCGAGCGTGAAGGACACTGGAATCTGTCGTGGCTGGCAGGCGGCCCTCTCCGGACACATCTGCCTGAGTGCTGCAAACCTCTCAGGATGATCCATCCGCCGGCTGTTGTGCGCTGTATAATCTGAGCGAATGTGAACGTGTTGGAGACTCCACTCTGACTATAGATCCGACCGCATCAGAGGATTTCATTTCCAAATCTCTGACATTCACAAGCTTGCTAACCGCTAATCCACATCTGTGCAACGCAGCCCGTCACCAGCTGCTGAGCACGCTGGGTAATTGTGTGAGCGGCTGACTGGAACATTTAAATCATCTAAAGAATATGACTGGGTCAATTGGGAAGGAAGCCTGAGTATTAGTTAGTACGTTGCTATGCAGTTGCTAAGATGGTTCTTGGTTTCTGTCTGAAGTGAAAACACACCTTTTCGGTCTTTGGGTCTCTAGTCCAGAATTAATGCCAATGAATGCAAAGAATAAGAATCGTTTATGAATATTTTGTCTACTAAAAAGAAGCACAGCAAATGACCCTTTGCAAAGCCCCGCCCCCTTTAGTTACTGTTGCTATGCGCTCTCACGCCACACATCATGTTCTCACGCAGTGAAAAATACATCGAGGAGCAAAGAGGACACTGACAACGACTGAAACAGTTTCATATTTAAAATATTGTAATGTTTTAAAGCAGTTGAATCAATAAATAGCGTCTAGTGTGTGTTTAATGTGTGGTGACAGATCGCTGTAGCTCCTCGTGAAGCGATCATCTCTTCATACTAGTTCATTTATAGCATCAAATAAACATGAATGAACATCAGAAGGAATGTTGTTTCAAGACGTGATTCAAGTTCACCAACGTTAATCTACTAACTCCCCTGACCGCTTTGATGGACAAAATGGTGGATTATGATTGGTCAGATCGCCTGTCAATCAAACTGCCGGCGAAGAGTCAATTAAGTAATGAACTGAACTACTCTGTACTTCATGACTATTGAATAGTTTTAGCATGTTGATAGATATAACAGTGTTAAAGGAGACCTATTATGCAAAACTTTTAAGGTGCTTGAACACAGATGTGTGTACACATGTAAACAACCATCATATAATGGTATAAAAATCATAAACAGTGTCTCCAAATGCGCAGTTCCAGATTTCCTCCTACTCAGCCCACGACTGGTGACGATCGGCTCTTTCTAATAACAATGTGAGGATGAACACCGTCTGCGTGAGATTCTCCAGCTTTGTTGTTGTTGAGCTGTTAAAGCTCCGCCCTCTTCTGGAGCAGCAGCTCATTTGCATTTAAAGGGACACACACAAAAACGGCGTGTTTTTGATCACACCCAAATAGAGGCGAATTTGACAAGCGATAATAAATGATCTGTGGGGGATTTTGAGCTGAAGCTTCACTGGAGACACCAGAGACTGATATTACATCTTGTGGAAGGGCATTATAGGTCCCTTCAATGTATTTGGTCTTAGCGGACTGAATCTGCCACGCTCCGCTGCTGCTGTCAGTAGACACACAGACACTGCGGTGAGTGAACCATTTGCTGCTGCTGCATGAATAGACAGATAAATCCCATAGCAGATCTAGGCAGGTGGAGCTGGGGGGTTTTGGAGGTACTGCGCACCGTACGAAACTCTGAACCCTGAACCAGACTATTTAAATGTTGTGCAAGCAATCTTATTGGCTGCAGAATCAGCAGAGGCCAATCAGCTCGTGTCCTGCAGTACTGATGTAATTGCGAGCAGATTGCATGTAAAGGATTGACATCAGCCTGCTCTATCTAGAGTTTCATGACTGAACTAGATACTTATCCATAACAGTATATATATATATAAAAATGTGTCAAAATATGGGAACACTTTCTGAAGTGGTGCCAGTGCTGATGAAAGCTTAGAAGTTCCCCTGCAAACGTTAGAAGTCCCTGTTGGAGCGTTATATCAGCACTGTTGGAACGTCGCTCAACCAATCGGATCCAAGATCCTGTTATATAAATAGTGTTGAGTGTTTGTTCAAATCACTCGCAGTTTGACCAGTGGTAATAAGGATGCTTGCTTAGAAAAAACCTCTAATAATCATATTTGCATGTATTGAGTCAAGTTTATTTGTAGCGCGTCATACAGTACAGATTGTTTCAAAGCAGCTTCACATTAATGAAAAGGAACGCAACAGTGTTAATTCATCAATCATGAAACCGATTCAATTTCAGGTGTCATCATTCAGCTCATGTCAGTTCAGTGTTGATTCAGTCAATTTTGCAAAGGATATCAATTATGAAACAAGTTCATTTTGGTTTCAAGCAGCTCTACAGAAGACAATAGTGTCGTCATCCGGCTCAAGTCAAATCCTGCTCTCATCCCATAGTGTCAGTGCAGGTAAATCGATATTCCTGAATATAAATGGTCTTTTAAACTACAAAATAACATCATCTATCATGTTGTTGTTTTCAGAATGAGAAGCATCAGAAGCTGATGTGTTTCACGTACAGGTCACAGGCATGAATGATGGCTGCTGTCGTGCGGAGGCATGTGGTGTATTCTCTCTCATGCACTAATGCGTTCTCACGGCTGGCCGCTCCCGCCGTGGCTCCGCCCCTGTGCTGCTGGTGTTGGCCGGCTCTGCCCGTCACTCAAACGGCAGGATGGTGTGCGGCTCGAGTTGCGTGACTGCTGGGCAACACCTGTCACACAGAGTGTTCCTGTCTGAGACAGATATGAGCTGACGGCTCGAAGGCGCGCTCTCTCTCACACACTTGATTGCCATCTCAGGTTTGCTGGTGCAGGAGGAACAAAAGGAGCCTCCATCCATAGATCCACAGTAAAGGCTCGTGCACCAGCACTGTAGTATTATAATAGTGATAAGTACAGACTGTACACACTTCGCTGGCTATTTAAAATCAAAACTCGCAATGTGAAGATTAAATTTGTGAATTGTGCTTTTCAGTGAATTGGCAGTGAGTGATTCAGTTCGATTTGTTCAGACAGAAATCAGTTTCTGAGTTGCTAAAACAGAAACGGATTTTTTTGTCCTGGGAATCAAACTTGAGAAACTAGAGTTTGTCCTTCGCTCAAGGGTCAATCGACACTCTGGGCGTTTTTAGTGCAATAGTTCATTTGATTTGAGAGTATAAAATGCGTTTAACTAATTAAGTGCAACACATGCTCAAAAAAGCTAAAAAGCATTGAATGCAAACATGAAATGCTAAAATAACACTCGCCAAGCCCCAAATGCGAGAAAAAATCGGTGTTGGCGAGTGCATGAAACCTGTCGATCGGCAGTTGGCCAGTAACGTTTAATGAATTCTAACAATGCAAAATTGTGAGAACATGAATGTGAAAAAGTGTGAACGACGCTCGATGCATCTTCATGACAGTTTAAGTCTTGCAAATTTAAATGTTCAAGCTCAAGAAGACGCAAAAGGAGACTCCATGGGAACTTTTCTGTGCGCAAACTCTCTTTTACATCGTCTTGTGCTTCAACAGACATTTAAATCATTTCCAAATGCCCATCTTGGCAAGTATTCTTAGTCAGTCATTTCTAAAATGAATGTAAACAGTTGAGAAATAAAACACGTCTATCAGTATATTAGATCCGTGCGTTCACTCTTAAAGTGACAGCAGCCTAATAAACCTGCTGCTGTCTGAGTTTAATGTTAATCAGAAAACAAAAGACGACACGGCTCTTGACTGAATTGTAACTTTAATAAGGATTAATCTGTTTCATGGCAGGTAAAAAATATTTATGGCCAGTAGAATTTCTTGCGTCACCATCCATTGGAAGATGCAGCAAAAAGTTAGTTTTTAGGTCTGAAATTCTCTTTTCAAAATGTATGGCCATAAAAAGTCTTAAATAACAAATCTTAATCTTAGTGTTGTTTAGTAATGTCTTAAATTGTAATTGTAATTGTAATTGTAAGCTTCAGTGTGAAAGTGTTTTATTTCTGAATAATTCACTTCAAAGATTTCTTCCAAATAGTGATTCTGCACTTTGCACTTGTCATCACTCACACTTCACTCAGCCCATTTACATGTTTTAGTGTACGGATGTACGGATTTTATTCATTTCAGATCAGCAGACAGAATCAAGAGAGATGTGGAATCTGCACTGGATCTCATTCAGTTTTTCAGTTTGTTGATGAAATGAAGACCTTATTGTATAGTTCGGTCAAAAATAAGAAATCTGTCAATATTTTGTCACTCTCATCATTCCAAACCTAAAACCTGTGTGACTTTCATCTTCGGAGCGCAAATAAAGATATAATATTTTCTCATCATTTTTTTCTTTATCCTTTGTAAGTCCATAATTTTAAAGCTTCAAAAAGTACATAAAGACATTGTAAAAGTAATCCAAATGAATAGAAGTGTTTAATTTAAGTCTTAAGAGACACGATGACTTTATATGATGAACAGATTTAATTTAGACTCATATAAACATTTATCAAGCACATGGAATATGAATGTTTGTTCTCGCGCTTCACGGTTGAGCTTCTGTTTGTGTGCTTTTTCAAGGTTTCTGCTGAAATCTTTGGTTGTATGGACTTTCAATGGATGGAGAAAAATGACGTGAGAATATTAAAAATATCTTCATTTGTGTTTCAAAGATGGATGAATGTTTTATGATTTCGAGGGTGAACTCTGTTAAGAACCGGTTGAACGTTCATATGTTTACTGTGAGGTGTTCGTTATTCTCCTCATCACATAATACAATGACTTTACATGAAATGATTTATGATTTTCAATTTAAATATGAAAAAGGCAGTAACAAGAAATACTCCTGATGCATTAATACTGCAGAACTGAAATAATTTATACTTTTTTTTTTGCCTCAAAGGCACAATATGTATTTTTCGCCGCTAGGGATTGCTAAACTATGGAAGCCTGTTCCCGCCACTGTTGAGAAAAAAAATATTCTGTAAGTCATAATAATGAGAAACTTTCTCATAATAATGAGTTACAAAGTAATACTATTCTGAAAAAATAAATCTCGTAATAACGAGAAACGTTCTCATAATAATGACTTAGTATCTCATAATAATGACTTAACATCTCATAATAATGACTTAGTATCTCATAATAATGACTTAACATCTCATAATAATGACTTAGTATCTCATAATAATGACTTAGTATCTCATAATAATGACTTAGGATCTCATAATAATGACTTAGTATCTCATAATAATGACTTAACATCTCATAATAATGACTTAGTATCTCATAATAATGACTTAGTATCTCATAATAATGACTTAACATCTCATAATAATGACTTAGGTTCTCACTATTTTGAGATACTAAGTCATTATTATGAGATAGTTTCTCATTATTATGACTTATGGAATATTTTTTTTTCTCAACAGTGGCGGGAACGGGCTTCCATTCTAAACTCTTCAAAACAATAACAAAGGCATAGTTTGATGACGCAGTGAATATGGAATCACTGAACTCGTCGTCATGCTGATGGATCTAATGAAGTTTATGTGGAAATAATGTTTATGGATGAGTGAATACATGTTTTATCATGACTGTAGTGTGAAGGAGGACGGGGCTGAGAATCACGGGTGCGATTACTAATGAGAGACAGATATCAGTGACACACGAGTCCTGCGGGATATAAAGAAACGAGGACATTTACTTCAACCGAACTACTCACAAGAGCTGAAACTCTACTCATACAGGTCAGTTTATTTGACGAATTAAAACTGTGAGGAAACGCAGCGCTGTTTCACTATCATACTAAACTGTGTTTGAGTGTGTTGAAAGTTATAATGTTACTCTGTGTATTAGTTTGTTGTCTGTATGACACTAACAGTAATCTAGATCAACATTACAGTATCACACTGATGATATTCTGACACTTCGTCATGTTGAGCTCTATAACATTGATTAGTCTTATGTATTCTACATTTGCTCACCTCGTCTAATAACGTACAGGAGCGAAGTTTGTCGCAAAGCTCTCGCCATCTCGGAAATACCGCGCCAATATTGATCCTCGTTTTATTTCTCCTTTTGTCCCAAAGTTTGCATGCCAATGTTTGAACATGCCGTATCTGTTGCCATGGTTACTGTGCAGCACAAGCGGAAACCAGGGATAACGCAGATATTACGTCACTGACTGGCCACAAGTGACGAGAGGGACGGGACACTGTTTAATAAAAGTGTGAATTTCTCTGAAATGGTTTTTGTGATATTTTAATATAAAGTTTTACATATTGTGCCTTTAATGAGAACAATTTTTTTTGTGCATTATGCAAAAGATCTATTTCCATCAAAATAAAATTTCTTTCTTTTCATTTTTCTCCATCCATTGAATTCTAATCAGATAATATGGCATTATGTTGAATATTATTTTACATAGAATTATTTTAATTTAAAAGTGCAGAACGGCAGTACAACAAATAATCATTCAAGCTTTAGAATTTGAGCATTTTTTAAAATGTTTATGGATGTTTTTAACACGACTGTGGTGTGAAGCAGGCCGTGGTTTGCAAAGATTTTTCTTTGCATTATGATGAAGAAAATTGTTCAGAAATTCCGTGCAAAAATGCAAAAAAATTCTTTAAGATTTTTTAAAATATTCTAAATAAAATGTCTTTCTTTTTGCTTTGAAAAATCCCTCTTGATGGTGACAGTTTGAGCTTCTGTTCGCACACCTCAGAGAGACTACAGTACGTGTGCGTCTGCCTTGAACAAAAGCCAAATGGATCATACTGCATTAGCTTTAGTACTAATCACCATCACCTTCAGGGACCTCCTAAAGGCCTATCAGTGTTATTACCCTGACATTACCAGTCATGTTGTTTTGTTCCCTCCAAACGAGAGCATCAGCACAAGCTCAGATGATGTTCAGTAGTGCTTCTCTCAGATGATGGAGCCGGTGGCAATCTTCTTGTTTACCCTCACATGGCTCCGGCTTAAAAGGTATCCCCTGATTTTCCTTCATAATTGGAGATTGCCAGGACATTACTGGACTGAAAATAAAGCGGAGGAAAGATGTGCATATGTGATAATTAACTCCTTCCCAACGAAGAGCCACTGGCCTGTAAGGCACGAGACATCACGCTGGCAGCGCGAGCGGAGGCGAGTGTTGGAGTCCCGCAGTGGCCAGCAGCGGCTAATGTCACACTTCTGATGAGGAGACACACTTTCAAAGTGTGACAAGAGCTTCACCCTCGGAGGAAGGCGAACGAGAGGCAGACAAACAGAGAGAGACACAGATTGCATATTCAATAGCACACGCATGGGAAGGATTTGTCAGTGAAACAAAGCAAGAGCTCAAAGAAGACCTCAACGCATGAGCAGGATTCCTCTGCCGGGATTATTCTGGAACCGGCTTTTGTTTGTCGGGTCTTCGGTGTCGTGAGAATCACGCACAGATGATCGTTACGTTAGGACACCGAGCTGCATCTGCGTTTAAATCATGAGCACACTGGAGGATTTTAATTCTCATCCAAATGTCTTTGTTTCGGTGCTTTCCTGCGTTTCACTCACTAACTCTCTTCACTTTACGCACAAATCATGATTCTTTCATTGGCTCACTCTCACACACACACACACATATATATATATACATATTTTTTGTTTTTTTATTAAATGAAGTCTAATTCGTTTCATAGCAACAGAAACAATATGTGTTAAACCTCAATGTATCATCGGTTTTACATTAAAATGTCTCCATAGCTCTTTTGGCATATTTTCCTTTTCTTTAGAGCATCATGGGTAATGTAGTTTTTCACGAGTTTTTCCATTGTTAAAGGCCAATTCTTTGAAAAGTGAGTGGATTGATGGCTTCAACAGAAGCATATACAATACCATCGACAAAGAGCCTCAGTTTTATAAATTATCGTTCAAAAAGAAATGCAATGGAGTTTTTACTTCCAAACTATGTTCAGATCACACGCCTCTCATTGAGATGAATCCAGGTTCATCTACATCAGAAGGAGAGTAAGAACAAGCTCATATACTGTATGTGGACACACATTCTGTCATGCTTTGTTCCACATAAGGCATAATTTGACAGATTCTACTCATAAATGCAGTGTGTGTGTGTGTGTGTGTGTGTGTGTCTGCTCCAGCACGCTGAACGCCTTTTGTCCTGTTGCAATTAAAACATCTTTGACTAGAGCTGTTTCTTCAAGCATCAGCTTGAAATACACCCTGCTCTTTGACACGAGAAAGGAAAAAAGAAGGATATTTCCTCTTTTACTGCAGGAAGCAGGAAGAGCTCAGTGTAGGGAAGCGAGAACTGGTGAGGGATATCTGTAACTGTACAACAACAAAAAATAATAGGAACCTAGGCACAAATAACAACATGTCAACACTCGCTTCAGCCCGGGGGGGTTTAAAGAGACAGTAGCAGAGCGAGACGGAGACGAGATGTAACACGAGCGGAGGGTGTTTGATGGGGCAGGGCGGTCAGTTCACTCCACCACTCCAAAGAGAGAGAGAGCAGTTCATCTGGATTCAGTGCTTCTGTTACTGCTAATGTATATTTTCTTGGGTGTCTTTAATTACTATGTATTACATAAAACATTATAATTGTTACGGACGAGGTACTGATGGTGTTCATGTCGTGTTAGCATAGACCCCGCTCTGAGACAGTCTCCGGAGCGATGCCGGATACGGCAGTGATGAAGGTGAGAACATGTTACGGTTCATCTGAGTTGTTTTACGGATATAAAGTTTATTAAGCAGCCCCAGAAAAGGCACACGGTCTGTGTTTGTTTGCTGTTAGTTGTAACAAGTGTTTGTAGAGAGAGAGAGTTTATTGATTAGACTTTAATGCAGATCTTACAGTGGACAACACGAACAACTCATCTTTTGTACAATAAACGTCATAAAACTCATCAGTAAACACAACACACTTACACTAATAGTGGATAAAAGCCGTAAATAAACGAAACTACACCTGTTCTGTCTATTCTCTGGCTCCGACTCCGGTTCGAACACAAAGCTGAACTCCTCTACTGACAGTTTCAGTGCGTGAGATCGACCCGCTTTGTTGTTGCATGAGCTCTTGAAGCTCCACCCTCTTCTGGAAAGAGCAGCTCATTTGCATTTAAAGGGACACACAACATCGTGTTTTTGCTCACGTCCAAAAAGTGGTAATTTTAACATGCCATGAAAAATGATCTGTGGGGTATTTTGATCTCAAACTTCACATACAGTGAGTGAAGGTGTCGAGAAGACAGTGTTGAGCAGGGATGAGTCATGGTTGACCTAGTCTCCATAGCAGCTTTCATTGGCCAAGACAAACGTACTACTAGCACAGTCGGAATAAAAGTCACACGTAACCCCGTCAGTCTGAATGAATCGGCCAAAGCCGATTGAAATTTCATTCGGATGGTAAGGGGTGGTTTAAACCTTTTCTAATCGATTCAATAGGACACTTGATCAGACTGATGAGGGCTGTTGCTGCTGAATATAGTGTCATTAATAACTGTCCGCTCAATCTAAGATTGGTTGTGTTGGACGCTGGAGGGGTGTGATAAATATAAGCAGCACAGCACAACACTTCATGTGCTCATCATCTCCTTAATCGTTAAGATTGAACGGACTCCCCGAAAGAAAACATTCTCCATCAAAAATCTCCTCCAGAATCATGTCCACACCGGACGCAAGCGTTAGGTCAACAGCAAATACAGCCCATTATATAAATAGCAATACTGTCTCGAGTCTCACTGCTGAGAGGAAATCTCACAGGCAAAAATGCCCATTGTTAGTAGTGTGCGATGCACAGGTCACAAAGGTCACTTTCAAACCCAACATGGCGAATTCGCTTGACCAGCTTTAACCTGATGTGGAATTAATATGTGGAAATTTACCATTGTTTGGCGAATTTTCATGGGCGAAATCCAGTCATTTCAACAGGACTCCATGAGATCTGGAAATTCCAGTTGAAATGACTGAAAATTCAGTGTAAAACAGCAGATGCTGCAGCATCAGGTCAGATTCTGTTGGCAGGACGTCTGCAGCTCCACTCCACTAGATGTCACTGTAACTGTTCATCTCTGGACTCTTTTAATTGTCTAGTCTTGCAATGATTACTTTGAAACTTTGTTTCTCAGTGAACTGATCTAAGAAGTTCCTCCAGAAGTTGTGTAACAGTAAGCCAATAATATGGAAATGATGGATGGATTTAGCCAACTATAGCTATTGTAGTGTGAAATCCAGTACACAGACGGCCTCTGAACTGAAGGATCAATGATCTGGACCTGCTTTAACAGAATGGACAACGGCTCCTTTAGCTCACTTTATCCTCGGTGAAGTCCTACAGAAGTCTTTAAATTCGTCCACTTTGCCGCTATTATCCTGGTTGGCTGGTTGTTGAGGAAAGCAGCTGACTAGATCATTTTTTAAAAATATGGAGTTTTATGCATCCCTAGTGCTAAAGAACAGTCCAGTTATATCCAAGGAAGACACGCGACACAACAGCAACATCAATAAGATACTGATATCTCCAACAGCTAGAGAAATCAAGCAAAAAAAGAGTCTTCTCGAAACAGCAGATTCATAGTTAACTCTTTCCCCTTCAAGACTCTAGCCAGGACCAACATTTTTGATCAAATTCACAAAACTTTCATGGCCCTTAGATTATTTTATTGAATGAATATGTAAAGAGTTCGAGATGATGAGGGTCTGTCCAAATAAACTTCCCTCACCCGCTTGAAGAAGTTGAACGCTCTTCATTATGTTGGTGGGAAGCTCTTTTGATTGGAAATATATGGAGTTACGAGTCCAAAGTTCGGATGCTTTTATTCAAAGTGACTTACATTGGATTCCAGGTACACATTTTTTCTTTTATCAGTTCTTGTTTTCCCTGGGGATTGAAGCCCGTTCCTCACGCCATGCTCTTCTGTTTGAACTACAGGACGGAGGAGAGACTGAAAGGGCAGGAACATTTGCTTTGCTTTGTTCAAACGGGGCCAGGAGAGACACGCTGACATTTCTCCAGATTATTTATCCTTTCAGGATGCAAGTAGTCAATAAAATGGATAAATATGTGAATGTGTCTGAAATGGATGCAAACGACTCAGAATGATGGGGAACTGAATAAATATAACTGACCAGAACAATGCTTGAATGCTTTCAGAGGTATTTTCCCTGCATTACTAGGACTATCCATAAGTGTCATAAGTCGAAGTAAATCACTTCTTACAAATCATCGTAGAATAATTGTCAGTTTCCCAAAAGCATTAAGAACTTGAATATCAAAACGCTAAGAGGAACAAACAGTGCGTTTTGTAAATCTCTTGTGCTGAAGGAGTCAACGGAAGATACTGGAAGAGACACTGTGAGATATTCCTTGATTTTACCAATTGTTGATCATAAGAAGTTGAAGAACTTGAGAATCGCTGTAGATCTAGTGCTCTGCTGTAATACTTCAACTTTATTCAATTATATAGCACATTTAAAAACAACTTTGTTGCCCAAAGTGCGTCACAGACATTTCAAAAGAGCCGTGTGGAATAGACGTTTCTACTTTATTTCCAATGATATCTGGGATATTTAAAGGGAAATTGGCTAATGCATTTTCCAGGCTGATAAAAGCAGCCATATATTCACCTTTCAACAGTCCTGATGGACCGCGGGTGAGATGTTTTTAATTTCATTTCATACATTTGTTTCATCCAGTTACTTGGTTGATGTGTTTTGATTCACAGAAAATGTTGTCTGATGCATCTTCATCCATTTTTTTTATCCATATATTAAGTATATCTTGCAACTTGGAAAAGTTTGATAGTGGCAGAACCTTTTTTTACATTCTTCACGAGACTCATCCTGACCAATGTGAGCTGTCTCCATGACGATTGGGTGAATTGGGTTTAAACTGCTGATGTGAAGACGAACTGTGAGAAGGCCCTGCAGGGCTGGACGCTCTGGCTCTCCTCTCCTCTGCCCGTTTGAAGCGTCTGTAATCTGGCCGGAGGGGTTTGCCCTTCAATGCGCTTATGCAGCAGTTGCTTTGTTTCCTTGACGTACAAGTCAGGGCATTCTTCACTGTATGTACAATATTGCTTTGTGTTTTGGTGTTAGATCCTTTGGGTGTAATAGTTCTAGTGTGCTGAAAGCTTTGAAATATATGGGGACATTGTGTTTGTTGAAAATCCTCTGGAGGTTTTCAGATTCTCCAGTCATATAGTTGTGTTTGTTTTGTTGTCCTCCTCTGCCCATTTTTCTGGTGTTTCCAAGCTTCTTGTGTGTGTGCGTTTACTGTTCATCACCTTGAATTCTGATTAGTTCGGACACGGCAGAACATTCTGATGACAACAACCATATTTTCAAAGATATGATGGGGATCCTCAAGTGACGAGATCACGGAGAACTGAGGAAATGGAGCGGGAGGAGATGCACCAAGGGATATATTTATCATGAAAATACTCCAGGGATGAGGCATTAGGCTTAGAAGAGGAACAAACCTTTAGTGGTGAATGTCAGATACGGAGTGAGTTTATGACGTTGAATTCCTGATCCTAATGCTGTGATTTCGGGCTTCCAAACAGTGCGCAGTAATCCTGGCCAATCATTTATTTATAGAGTATTCAACCTTCAGCAGGGATCAACCCATGTGATCAATCTTTCATTTTCACTGCTATCACAGCTACTCAAAACTCAAAATTACTGGAAACTACAATCAGTTGAAAGGGTAACGGGTCAATTTATCAATGTGTTAAAACCTCTCGTAACACTTTGGTATTAGAAACACATTCACTGTAAACTACAACTTTTGCCTCAATAAACTCTTAATGTAGAGTTAGTAAGGTTTGGATTGTATTAAGGGATGTAGAATATGATCATGCAGAATAAAGCGTTGATATGTGCTTTATTAGGACTAATAAAAAGCTAATAAGCAAGTAGTTAAAAGTGAGAATTGTTCCCCGTACTAAAGTGTTCCCAAACCTCTACCAAAGACCGAATGTAAAACGTTAGATTTGATGTGAAGGACGTGTGCCGCTCCACTCCAGGAGATGTGACCAGAACATCGTCCACCTCCGGCCTCTGTGTCCAGTCCTGCAATAATTACTTTAAAATTCGTTTCTCTGTGGACTGAAGACGTTGTGCAGAAGTAAGTTAATTAGTCTGGAGATGATGGGTTTCGCTTCTTTCTTAATCGCCACCACTCCTCCATCCCGACGGTCCGGGTGAAGGATGTGCGGAGAAGGCAGCAGACCTTGAAGGAGTCCAAATGTTGAAGGTCTTGTTCAGTTCCAGTCCAGTGGTGCAGACTTCACACGCTGAGATCTCCAGAAAGGCTTGTGGGAGCTTGGAGCTTCTGGTCCTCTTCCAACTCCACATTTGGTGACGTAATGTCAGGTGTATTATTGGGAAGCACTTCACCAGTGCAGGCTTTACAAAATTGTGACGAATCACAGACACAAATCAAGCACTTCTTTATCATAATAATACAAGTAACTTTCAACGACAGTAAGAAATGACTTCACAATACAGTAATTCTGCCTTTGAGAGTGATATGTGCTGGACAACACTATAAATACAGCTAGATTTAAATTCGGGAGCACCCTTGTAAAGTACGTGAAGGCCACGTTGGAGAAATAGCGAGTGTCATCTTTTCTGACCCTCCGTCCTGCGGCTCATCGTCCTCTCGGAGGTTGAGGTTGGGAAGAAAATGTTGGCTACGCTCTCAAGCGTCATTGACAAGACCTGCCATCTGCTCCACTGGACTGCTATCACGCAGAGGAACACCATTCACATTTGGCTGCTCCCTTCACTCCTGTCTTTTCTTGAACTTTATTCCTGAAGTTGTTATCGTTTAACTTTGTGGCATCTTTTCTGACGTAGTAAACCACTCGTGATGTGGAGGAATCAAGTCACGGTAAAAGAGCTGACATGGCATGGTTAATTCAGTAAAGGCTTTGTTATATCACGTTTGCTTCTGGTAACACTCCGTTCTAGTTTAGACGGTACGACTATTTCAAATGAGATTTAACCCTTTAGCGCCACTTGCCAACATTTCACTTCACTGCTGTGACACGTGCAAACCAGTGTAATAAATGTTGGCACAGTCACGTTTAACCGTTTCAGAGAATATTGAACACGGTTTAGTTCCAGTGTCTGGACATCTCTCTTTGAAACGTGCTACGAGTAAAGCAATATCTCTCAGTGAAATGTTCCCAGAGTCACGTGTTCTTCTCCAAGACATCGGCTGTTTGATTAACACGCATCGTGCAGCAAAGTGAGTTTTCAGGAATGTTTTTCCAGTGAGCCTGGTTTTGTTCTTGACACATCTTTATTTAATTTCTGTAGGATCTTATGTACATTTAGTGTAGAAAGATGAAGAAGAGGGAAGTGTCAGCGTTTGTTCAGTCCACACGTGAGCGGCTCAACACGGGTTCGGCTCTGATGAACAGAGGAGCGTTGAGGAGACGAGGTGTCGTCAGTGTGTGTCTGAGAGCCGCGAGCTCCCCGGAGAGGCAGAAGACCAGAGAGACTGCCACCGTCTACTGATCTGGAGTCAGAGAGGAGACGGATCAAGGGAAGGACGAGCCGGTCTCACTGCAATATAAAGATATCAGGGAAATGGAGAAAGGGGTCACATGAGAAATCAGATTTTCTTTGATCTTTACAGATAAAAGCTACAAAAACGTCTCGTTTTGAAATCCTCACACGACGTCAGATACTGAAGACATGAACGTTCACAAATGAAGAGGGCGTTTCTTAAAGGCACAGCAGCAACAAAACAAGGCTGAGAGAGGGATATTCCTCATGAAAACTAAATAGCAGTAAATGGTATACTTTACAATAAGGCTCCATTTGTTAGCGTTAGTTGAAACTGCATTAGTTAACTCTTTCACCGCCAGCGTTTTTAATAAAAGATGCCTGTCAGCGTCAGAATTTTTGATCATTTTTACTAGAGATGCACTGATATATCAAGAAATAATCATTATCAGATGATAAAAGCACTTTTTCACATTATCAGCTGATAGTCAGCGCAGATATATCCTGTCAATCAAAAGAGCGCAGGAAAATCTGCTGCATCTGGGCCTTGAGTAAAGAAAATGCTAAGAAACCAGTTTGATGTTCAATATTAATAGTAATTATGAATTAATAACATTCAAAAAGATAAGAAATGTTAATTTTATCTTCAGAGCTTAGTTAATGTGTGTTAATATTAATTTGAGGAATATTTATGTTTATAACTGATACCAGTTATTCTGAAACAACTTGATGAAATGGAGAGAATAAAGTTTTTGCGTTAGTTTCAAAATATAATAATCAAAAATATAATGATTAATTATTAATAACATTAATACTAACAGTATCATCATCGGCATCAGCAGATCTCACTGAATCATCGGCTGTCGTATCGGTGGAGAAATTGAGTATCGGTGCATCTGTAATTTCCAAAACAATGTCATGGCCCACATAATATTTCAATATATCGAAAGAAAAAACAGACTCTCTGCTCTTAAACAAAACAAAAAAGACATTATAATAAATTCATGCTTTCTTTTTTATCAACACTTGAATGTGGGTCAGTTTCATAAATAAAGCAACACTTTGTTTTTGTCCAGGTGTTTGTTGGGATGAGGTTCAGATCATTAACCCTTCCTGGGTCGACATTTCATCACCTTTTTGATTATATGAATGTTTGATGATCACATTATTTTACATGTACGTCAGCAATGCTTTTATTGCTTGTTTCTGCTTCTTCTTCTCCTGTGTTTTGACCCAGAGATTCAGAACTCGCTCAGAACAGCGCCCCCTACCGTATAACAGTGGAAATATGGACTGCCAGAAATTTCCGTCAATGGCGGACATGAACTAACAATGAAAAATACTTGCAAAGCATCTGTTAATCTTAGTTAATGTTAATTGTAACATTTACTAATACATTATTAATACATGATAATGTTAATATTATCTCATGGACTTGAGATAACATGAACCAAGGTTATCATCGTTAACTAAAACTGAATAAAAATGAAGCTAAATAGCAATTTAAAAATACTATATAACAAATGTATTGCTCATTTTTAGTTAAATTAGTTCATGTAAATGTCGATCTACTCTATTCTGCCTCAATGTTCTGTTCAAAAAGCCTCTTCAAATCAGGTCTGGCTTTATTTTGGTGTAAGATTCCCACTTCTCATGATCCAATCAAATCCCAGTGGATGAATCGACTGCCACACATTTTTCTTTCATGTTGTTTCACTTGGAAACATGACAAGTGAGATGGGCTGCAAACACATCCTTTTTTGCATGTTTGACCTTCTCATTTATTCCAGTTGTTCACGCGAGACTCTGGGCTTGTTTGCAGATGTTGTTGTGGAGCGGGTCAGCTCAGGTGAACCTGTGATGTGTGTCTCGTGCGTGTAGGAGGCTAATGCTGCCGGCGCCGAGCTCCTCCAAACCTCCGTCTGTTTACGTCACACTGTCTGCGGCCGTTTAGCCTGTGACGGCACTCACTAACACTTCTGAGGCTCCGGATATTACCAACACTGAATATTATCGTTATTAAATATAGATCAATTTGAACTGATTAATAATAATTTGGTGCAGTCTGGTGGTTTAGTTTTTATGTATGTGTTATTAAATAAAATAAATATGAGCTATATTATAAATTAACTAAATATTATTAAAGTTGCTTTGAGCAGCAGATTGAATTATATATATATATATATATATATGAATATGTCTGCCACTGTTCAGATTAGCAGGTTGTCAAACTCGTGTCATTTGAAGACACTTGCGTAATGGCTGAACATTTTCTAAGTGTTATCCCCAAAAATAGCAGTTTTAATGTCTTAAAGGGATAGTTCCCTGAAAAATGTGTCGTCATTTTTACTCTCCCTCTTTACTGTAGCAGGGAAAATACTATGGATGTCAATAGAGCTCATCAACTGTCATCCTTCATAATATCTCACACAGGTTTGGAACAACTGCAGCGTGAGCAAGTGATGACACAATTTTAATTTTTGGGTCAATATCTAATATTATTATAATGACATCTTGGTTATAAATAAATCTGTTCATCTCTCAGAACCGAAAGCTCTCAGATATGAGATGAGATGTTCGTAAGCGATAGCCGGTGTAATTCCCTCAGACGGACGGGCAGGACTCCAGCGGGAGGATCCGGATGCGTTACAGCCTTTAAACGCTCATGATGAGCTGTGGAAAGTCTCCTGCCGTTTGTTTCGGCCTTTGAAATTATTTGTCAAGCTCATACTGATCTTTTGCTCTGACGGCTTTTGAATGATTTTCTTTTACATATTTGTTTATACCTAAAGATATTGAATTCAAATACTGCACGTCTGATTAATATTTAATCAAGTAAACAAAGGACACTAATACTTGAACAGGGTACAAAATAGGCCCTGAAAACTATTTTCATTTATTTATTTATTTATTTTTTACAACAAATTATCATTAAAAGGCAGCACTTAACCTTCAGAAAATGTCAAATTAAAAACATTTTATTTTCATTATTTGTGTGTTTTGTACCTTTGTGTGTTTTTTCAATAAACTAACTGTATAAAGTATAACAAAATAAATTAATTAGATTAATTTTTCAAATTCAGACTTTTAATATGTTTTAGACTTGCTACTTTTCAGGTTAATTTCACTCACATGAACACACAATATATAAAACTGCTATACAAACACAAACACATATCAACACTGACACTCTAAACCTCATTCTGAAATCCTGAATGGATGAAAATCTTTCTCCAAAAAAACAATGGAAGCCAAATTTGGTCCAGAAGTCGCCCGGAACTGCCCGGAACACTGCAGCGCACTGATGACCAACACAATTTCTTTAACTCTTTCTCCGTCATTAATGGAATTTTTCCACAAACCATATTTTCACCATTATACTGTAGGGGGCGCTATTACACATCTTGTGAAAGAGTACAGAATGTTTAGATCAAAACACAGAAGAAGAAGCAGAAACAAGGCAAGTTTGTTTTCTAAGCACATTTCATACACAATAATTAAATATGAATTACATAGAAAAGGAGTTAAAATAATCTTAAAATAATCGCAACATATACGTAAGAAATAAAAAAATACCATGCATGGGGAAATAACAACAATGATATTAACTTAAGGCTGTCTGAATCGACCTCCATCTCCATCAGTTCAAGGATGCTGGAATAATATTGTGTTTTAGATGCTCTGTTCTTTCCTTTGAAATATTGCATGTTCAGATATTCATACAACAAAATATTATTGGGGCAATAAAAGATAAAAAATGCTGGTTCTGACTGGCAAATTTAAAAACGAAAACACTGGCGGGGAAAGAGTTAAGTTACTACAACTTATTAAATAATAATAATTAATGCAAAAAAATCTGTTTAAATTACACAGAATATTAAGTTATTGTAATGATCAACATTATTGTCAACAGAACTCATCAAAATTACAGGTGCTGGTCATATAATTAGAATTTCATCAAAAAGTTTATTTATTTCACTAATTCCATTCAAAACGTGAACCTTGTATATTATATTCATTCATTACACACAGACTGATATATTTCAAATGTTTATTTCTTTTAATTTTGATGATTATAACCGACAACTAAGGAAAATCCCAAATTCAGTATCTCAGAAAATTAGAATATTGTGAAAAGGTTCAATATTGAAGACACCTTCTGCCACACTCTAATCAGCTAATTAACTCAAAACACCTGCAAAGGCCTTTAAATGGTCTCTCAGTCTAGTTCTGTGGGACACAATCATGGGGAAGACTGCTGACTGGACAGTTGTCCAAAAGACGACCATTGACACCTTACACAAGCAGGGCAAGACACAAAAGGTCATTGCAAAAGAGGCTGGTGTTCACAGAGCTCTGTGTCCAAACACGTTCGTAGAGAGGAGAAGGGAAGGAAAAGATCAAGCAATAGAGATAACAGCATCCTGGAGAGGATCGTGAAACAAAACCCATTCAAAAATGTGGGGCAGATTCACAAAGAGTGGACTGCAGCTGGAGTCAGTGCTTCAAGAGCCACTACGCACAGACGTATGGAAGACATGGGTTTCAGCTGTCGCACTCCTCGTGTCAAGCCACTCTTGAACAACAGACAGCGTCAGAAGCGTCTCACCTGGGCTAAAGACGAAAAGGGCTGGACTGCTGCTGAGTGCTCCAAAGTTATGTTCTCTGATGAAAGAGAGGAGAGGCACACAATCCACGTTGCTTGAGGTCCAGTGTAAATTTTCCACAGTCAGTGATGGTTTGGGGTGCCATGTCATCTGCTGGTGTTGGTCCACTGTGTTTTCTGAGGACCAAGGTCAACGCAGCCGTATACCAGGAAGTTTTAGAGCACTTCATGCTTCCTGCTGCTGACCAACTTTATGGAGATGCAGATTTCATTTTCCAACAGGACTTGGCACCTGCACACAGTGCCAAAGCAACCAGTACCTGTTTAAGGACCATGGTATCCCTGTTCTTAATTGACCAGCAAACTCGCCTGACCTTAACCCCATAGAAAATCTATGGGTTATTGTGAAGAGGAAGATGTGAAATGCCAGACCCAACAATTCAGAAGAGCTGAAGGCCACTATCAGAGCAACCTGGGCTCTCATAACACCTGAGCAGTGCCACAGACTGACCGACTCCACACCGCATCGCTGCAGTGATTCAGGCAAAAGGAGCCCAACTGAGTATTGAGTGCTGGACATGCTCATACTTTTGGCCAAGATTTCTAAAAATCCTTTCTTTGTGTTGGTCTTTAGTAATCTTCTAATTTTCTGAAATACTGAATTTGGGATTTTCCTTAGTTATCGGTTATAATCATCAAAATGAAAAGAAACAAACATTTGAAATATATCAGTCTGTGTGTAATGAATGAATATCATATACAAGTTTCACTTTTTGATTGGAATTAGTGAAATAAATCAACTTTTATATGATATTCTAATTATATGACCAGCACCTGTATGTTAATGCAATTTAAAACGCTTAATTAAAATCAATAAATTCGAATTTTTTGTAACCATGCATTTATTTGAGTTGTGATAATAGATCCCAAGTGATATTCCTGTAGAACTGGCACAATCCTGATGTTAATCCACTGCGCAAACCCATGTGTGCTTATTCCCGAAACACAATCCATGAAACAAACACAAAATAAACAAAAGACTCAGCAGAGCTTGACTAGGAACAGAAACTAAACTTGAACAAAGTAAACTAACCAACAGCAGTAACTGGGAAACAGCTAGACGATGGATTTAAACACGAGCACTGATGACAAGAAACACCTGAACCTGACGAACACAGAGAAGGGAAGCTCGAGACGGGAGGTTCGTTCGACTTCATGCAGCGCTGAGTTGAAGAAGTGCATGGAGCTTATGCTCACCAATCTGTATTTTTATAACAGTTAAAGCTCTTTTCGTGTAGTTGCGATGTTATGTTGTGTCATGTTCATCAAACTAAAAGACATTGGTATTTAAATATATGCTTATGCTGAACTTTATTCTTGTAAAAACAGACGCTGTAAGCAGTACATAAAATATTGAATGACAATATCTTTAAAACATCGGTATATTAGTCAAATATTGCATTTATTTCACTTCGGCTGTGATAAAGTCTGCAAACTCAGCGCGAGCGTCACTACGGGAAGCAGAAAGTGTCCAACTTCATGTCCAACACACCTACAGTCACATTAGGACAAGGAAGTCACATGACAAGAAACCAGGAACAAAACGTCAAAATAAAAGACATCAAACACTAAGCATGATGTTCTGAGTCACGCTCATGTTCTTTGTAACTGAACGACAGCCGTCTGAAGATCCCGGGATAGTTAAAGCACGCACACCTCTGCATCTTCTGCCTCGTGTCGGAGCTGGAGCTGATTTCAGGGAAGATGACGGAGGCTCTGTGTGCTTTCACCAGCGTACATAAATCACCCTGAGCGCCGTCGAGTCTCTCTCGCTCTGTTACCACTCTCTCTTTGTTATGGTTCAAGCCTCCGTTTGCTCCATTCTCTGAGGATTATCAGAACAAAACTGAATTGAACGCAGCTCAGCGGAATAATAAGGCATTCAGCCGGCCGGTCTGACACTTGGCGTGTAATTAAGGGCCTGGTGCCGCCGCTTGATGCCAAATGAAAGAAAATGGCCTCGCTCTCTCCCGCTGATTGCTGCCTGCATCTTTCACCTGAATTTCCCGGCCGTCCCGGCATTGTGCAGCGACTGCGAGCGTGTGGTAATTGCACTGCGTGTGAATGACGGCTCCCGTAGACCGTGGCGCCGCATCGCCGCTCGGGAAAGTGCCGCACCACACACAGGCATCGTGACGCGTTCACAGCCAAAACACGGCGGGTCAGACGACCTTCAGAGAGCCAGCACTGAGCCGGCTGATTATACGCTATTAAGGAAAAATCGCAAGAACAGAACGTGATGTGAAATCGGATCCCACGGACGTGTGCAACTCACGTTTGCTCTTCTGCTCATGCCGACTTCATTTGGCCAAATTAAGGAAGAAGGCAATCCCATAATGCAAAAACACTGGAAAAATGGATGTTGAATTTTCTTTGAAAGACTTTTCACTTCGAAAAGAAATGGCCAGTAACATGAAATATCGAAGTAGAAAGACTGGAATAGAATTGTAAAACATCCAATAATCTTTATTTTATTCTCATCTTAAAGAGAAACTTTTATCTGATTTAACCCCCAAAAATCTGTTCTGTTGTATAAACGAATGCATTCGTTGGGTTAAGTCATATTTTTGGATTTGAATAAAACCAGCTGTTTTAGTTTTAAGTGCAGAAATGTCCATGATTTCATCAGCTTCTCCGGATCTGGAAACCCTCATCTGAAAACTGATATTTCCAGCCTTCGTGACTGTGGGATTTATCATTTAAAGAAATGATTTAACCCTGAATATTAAAGACCTTTAGAAGAAAATCAGTCCTAAACTGTGAAAAATAGACATGCGTTTCAGCACAGAGATTCCCAAAATATTATTTCGAAAACACCTTCTAATTAAGACAATCTCTTCACTCCGTTCACACAGACGATTCCTCACATCTTCACATGAAAGAACCTCAGATGTGTTCACAAGACCTCTCACACGTTCACTAAACACTTTACTAAACTGAGTGTGTGTGTGTGTGTGAGTGTGTGTGTGTGTGTGAGAGTGTGTGTCTGTGAGTGTGTGTGAGTGTGTGTGTGTTGTGTGTGTGTGAGTGTGTGTGTGTTGTGTGTGTGTGTGAGTGTGTGTGTGTTGTGTGTGTGTGTGTGTGTGGGTATTCCCTACGTTATGGGGACCAAATGTCCCCACAGGTATAGTAATACTAGTAAATTTTGACATTGTGGGGACATTTTGTTGGTCCCCATGAGGAAACAAGCTTATAAATCATACAGAATGATCTTTTTTGAAAATGTAAAATAGCAGAACATTTTGTGTGATGGGTAGGTTTAGGGGTAGGGGTAGTGTAGGGGGACAGAATGTACAGTTTGTACAGTAGAAAAACCATTACGCCTATGGAATGACCCCATAAAACATGAAAACACAACATGTGTGTGTGTGTGTGTGTGTGTGTGTGTGTGAATAATAGCAGTCGTGTTTTCACACCCGTTTCTGTTGATGTGGTGTTTGGAGGTCTGATGTGATGTCTTTAGGGACAGATAGTACAGAAGAGATCACATTCATCTTTGTTGTTGTTAAATGATCATGTTTTATTCTGTAGTAATTTTGTTCATTCTCATATAGAACCTCCAGATTAAGAGGTTTCTTGATCAACACTATCGTAATGTTTATATATGTATATAAATTATATATATACCGTTCGCTGATTCTGTTTTACATGCTTTATGTGTGTTTTTCTGGATTGTTCTTACTGAATTCTGCATTCCTTGGGTCTCGTTTAGATGTTTTCCTGTTCGCCAAGTTCTTGATTAGTTAGTGGATCACAACACCTCACTGGAATAATGACGTTTGGCTCATTAACTCATTCGAATATGTTCAGTCAGATTCTAATTGGAATCCCTGAAGGCGTTTGTTGTTTTGTAGCTCTGAGTTCCTTCACAAGATGGAGGCTTTCTGTGGAATCAATTATAAGGCCAAAATCATGAATAAGTAGTATGATTGCTTATTAATGAATGTGTTTATATTGACTTAATGCGTTTCATTTTTAATGTGTATTTTATTTATGATTCTTTCATTCGTTTGATATTTTAACCCTCTGGTCCTCTTCATGTGGCAGTCAAAGATGACAGAATTTTTTTATTTCAGTGAAATGAATGTACTATATTTTAATCCGATAATGATTTTTATTTAATAGTATAATACTTTAAGCCATGAATC
>CM076069.1:175000-217500 GCA_038088235.1 Zacco platypus | reverse complement strand
AAAGAGGCATAATAGGTACATTTTACATATGACAAGTTTTTCAGAAACGTTCTGTTTAAATATGCAAATAAGGCATTGTCTAATTAAATATGCACAAATTTGCATACATTTCCAGAACAGAACTCATTATACATTAAAGCTAGGTTCAAATTCCTGTTAAATATTAGCGTTAAAGGTTTTTATAGAGGGGAGATTGCATATCTTTATTTTATCACTTGATTGCTGTAAACAGAAGAAAAAAAACACAATGTTTTTTGGAATAAAATGTTAAATATATACCAAATTATATTTTATAAATACAAATATATATAGGTGCCATATATATGTATATATATATATATATATATATATATATATATATATATATATATATATACTGGTAAATAATATCAGAGTTGTCTTTTGAGGGTTCAGTCACAAACTGTTGTACCCCTAAAGGTATAATTTGTGCAATTTTTTTTGAGTGAACCATTAATAGTTTACCATTTTTTTTCAATGTAGAGCTGAAAAAAAAAACATTTTGAAAGAAACTGAGTGAGTCTTTGTATGATTACAGTTGGCATGAAACAGAAGTTGCGGTCGTCTTTTCTTCCCTATTGTGACGTATATCTGAGTGAAAAAAAATGTGTAGGCGGGACTTGATTTCATCCTTGGACTTGATTGGATCAGGAAGGTGCCAGTTTGCAGTCAGTTGTGGAGGATATTTAGACGAGGAGGAGAACGGAGGAGTTTTGATTATAGATTACTAGGGCATGTGTACAGATAAATCACTGCAGTATAAAACAACAACTGCCAGTTTTGATTTCTAGTTTCACAGTCACTTGATTCCATCGAACCCTGATGCATTTGTGTTGATCTTAGATAGAAATTTGTTTGTGACAGATTCTTCAGAGGAGACATTTCACAGGAACTTTCTAGGCATTTAGTAAGCACATTTCAGTACATTTCAGAGCTATTTACATGCTAATGTTTTTCAGACTCATTGTTTAGCAGTCAGAAGGATGGCACGCGTGTCTAACGTTTCATGAGTATTTGTGTCTTACTGCCAAATACAAACATGGCCAGCAAACAGTCGGTTGATGTATTTACACCTGACAGATTTATATTTTTGGCCTGAAAATTAAAGTAAAAACCCTTCAGAACACCTGCATGGCAACACCGTAGCAAAACATCTAGTTTTTATTAGCTTCAGCTTCATTATTGGCGAAGACTCGAACCTTTTCACAGTGTATGTTCAGTCTCTGGAAACCTGACTCCAGCGTCTGACAGATAGTTTGATAGTCACTGGACGTGTGATGGACAGCTGGCTTCACCGCTGTATTGATTGGCATCTCTGAGAAGAAAGACTGAGAATGAGAGGTGGCGAAAGATGGAGGTGAAGATTGCGCGACTGTGCACCTGCTCCCTCTCTGTGATGTCGCCTCCACCAGCGCTTTAACCAGATAATTAAAGATAAATAAAACAACGGTTCAATCATTACTATCAGCCTCTCTCTCTCTCTGTTCCTCTATCTTCCTCTTTCACGCTTCAGATAATTTCTTCTTCAGCTGGTGGCTTCTCATTTGCATGCTTATCAAAGTGTTTTGACTATCCAACGGGAGCTGCAGTGCTAAGGTGGGATCATTAATATGTTAATTAGTCCTTTTGACACTTTGCTTAAGCGTGTGTACAATGTGCTCCTCACCCGTGACTTCAGTCACAGACTGGCTGAATCCATTCGCCTCTGTTTTACGGCCGGTATAAATACGTACAACAGGCAAAAAAGCAACTCATTGGATCACGACGACGCTTATGGGCTAATGTTTCATTCTCAAGAAATATTGGATCATTGTCCTGACAGTGTTTGACTGTGTAGGGGAGAAGCTCACTAAAAACACTAGTACCTCGACTGAAATATTCTGTCGAGTGATAATCGCTCGGCTGTTTCAAAAAGTGATTTTCCATTAAGAAGCTTCTTCTTCCGTCACTAAACTGCAGTGAACTCAGTATGATTGCAGTAATCTGTTGTACACTATGCAGTGAAAATGCATAAATGCAGTTTAGTGTAGTACAAAATACTGCATTGCACAATGATAAACTGCACTGCAGTTAAAGTGCAGCTATTACGCTTTTTTCTCCATCTTCATCCGTCTTTAGTGTGTAATGTTGCTGATTGAACATGAAAAAGCTCTGCAAAGTCCTCATTTAAATAATTCATGCGCAGAATAAAGGGGCGGGGCCTGGTTGATGTCACTGAAACCCTCCAGACTCATTGAAAACACAGTGAAATGACTTTGGGTCAGTGTGAACGCTCTGTAAATAACCAGAGTTCAGTCAGGAAACGGTTCTTTGACTTTTGTTTTAGAGTCAGTATAAAGATGCTGGCTTTCTTCTAAGCAAAATTAAAACTCAATTGAATCTGTTCACTGCTGGCGGTAATCATGTGATGTTGTAATAAAATAGAAAAAAATCATGATACTTATTAAAATTAATCAAAATGTGTCTTATCTCATTGTCAGTTCAAATGAAACCCTGGGCCATGAGTTATAGAACGATGATATACATTTATATATATAATACATATATAAGTGACCCTGGAGCACATGCAGTCATGAGTCTCACAGGTGTGTGTGTAGAAATAGCCAACAATACATTATAGGGGTCAAAATTATTGATTTTTCTTTTAAGCCAAAAATCATTAGGATATTAAGTAAAGATCATGTTCTGTGAAGATATTTTGTAAATTTCCTACCGTAAATATATCAAAAATGTATTTTTGTGAGTGGATATGCATTGGTAAGGACTTCATTTGGAGAACTTTAAAGGTGATTTTCTCAATATTTTATTTTTTTGCATCCTCGGATTCCAGATTTTCAAATATTGTCCTATTCTAACGAACCGTACATCAGTGGAAATCTTATTTATTCATCTTTCAGATGATGTATAAATCTCAGTTTCAATAAATGGCATTCAAGTATATTATTTCTGTAACATGTATGATGAAGTGTACTTTTTCACAAGCAGCAGACGAGTGTCGGCATGATGAAGTACACACACACACACAAACACACAAATATATATTTTTCTATTTATATCTATTCTTTACTGTCAAAACATCACACTTGCAATCCATTTGTCAAAATCTGTGGTCATTTGCGCAGGTCTTTGGGGATTGTTATTTTAGATGAGCAGCAGACGGCAGGACGGCCAACCAGCACGAGCGGTTCGATATCACATGCTCTTAGATGAAGCTAATGGTCAACATTTTTTATCTTACTCTTCTGTTCCGTTCCTCCATTGGCACTATGAGGAGAAAGTAGCTATTAGAAGCACATAACACAAAAGGTTGCAATGATCTAAACTCTCACGTCTTTACTCTGATTCACATCCCGCCTACTCAGATTCTAGATTACTAGTTTCTCTTCCCCCGCGCTCCGTTCTCTCCCGCGGAATGACTGACACGGCTTTACTCTTGTAGGCAATCAGCGCAGGAATTACAGGAGCCTCGCCAGACAAACGACTCGTCTGGAAGACCTTTGGCTCTGCGAGAAGAACGGCGAGAAGATGAATTAGAAAACGATCTAAACTGAGAGGAGGGGGTGGTGACAGGAACAGGTAGTGATCATGAGGGAGATTAGTTACACTCTCCTGTCCGCCTCGACCCCAAAACCCACCTCATGTACCCAATGAGAGGAGACATGCAATTATACAGACGCTGTGTAACCATGGCGACAGAAAATAATAAGTGATTGGGCTTCCTTTCCAACTAGATTCAAATCAGCATGCAAGAATAAATTGTGAAGAAAATAACACAACATATATACAGTGCTTTCATTTATTTCATGCACACAGGGATTTCAGAAAAATCTTAATGGTGCTAAAATTGATTGATTACTTGGTTGACATTGATTGGTTTTGGTTTTTTGGTTGGTTGGTGTGTTGGTTTAGGTTTTTTGGTTGGTTGGTTTTGGTTTTTTGGTTGGTTGGTTTTGGTTTTTTGGTTGGTTGGTTTAGGTTTTTTTGTTGGTTGGTTGGTTTTGGTTTTTTGGTTGGTTTTGGTTTTTTGGTTGGTTGGTTTAGGTTTTTTGGTTGGTTGGTTTTGGTTTTTTGGTGTGTTGGTTGGTTTTGTTTTTTTGGTTGGTTGGTTTTGGTTTTTTGGTTGGTTGGTTTAGGTTTTTTGGTTGGTTGGTTTTGGTTTTTTGGTGTGTTGGTTGGTTTTGGTTTTTTGGTTGGTTGGTGTGTTGGTTTAGGTTTTTTGGTTGGTTGGTTTTGGTTTTTTGGTTGGTTGGTTTTGGTTTTTTTGTTGGTTGGTTGGTGTGTTGGTTTAGGTTTTTTGGTTGGTTGGTTTTGGTTTTTTGGTGTGTTGGTTTAGGTTTTTTGGTTGGTTGGTTTTGGTTTTTTGGTTTTTTGGTTGGTTGGTTTTGGTTTTTTGGTTGGTTGGTTTTGGTTTTTTTGTTGGTTGGTTGGTGTGTTGGTTTAGGTTTTTTGGTTGGTTGGTGTGTTGGTTTAGGTTTTTTTGTTGGTTGGTGTGTTGGTTTAGGTTTTTTGGTTGGTTGGTTTTGGTTTTTTGGTTGGTTGGTTTTGGTTTTTTTGTTGGTTGGTTGGTTTAGGTTTTTTTGTTGGTTGGTGTGTTGGTTTAGGTTTTTTGGTTGGTTGGTTTTGGTTTTTTGGTTGGTTGGTTTAGGTTTTTTTGTTGGTTGGTTGGTTTTGGTTTTTTGGTTGGTTGGTTTTGGTTTTTTGGTTGGTTGGTTTAGGTTTTTTGGTTGGTTGGTTTTGGTTTTTTGGTGTGTTGGTTGGTTTTGGTTTTTTGGTTGGTTGGTGTGTTGGTTTAGGTTTTTTGGTTGGTTGGTTTTGGTTTTTTGGTTGGTTGGTTTTGGTTTTTTTGTTGGTTGGTTGGTGTGTTGGTTTAGGTTTTTTGGTTGGTTGGTTTTGGTTTTTTGGTGTGTTGGTTTAGGTTTTTTGGTTGGTTGGTTTTGGTTTAGGTGTTTTTGCTGGTTGGTGTGTTGGTTTAGGTTTTTTGGTTGGTTGGTTTTGGTTTTTTTGTTGGTTGGTTGGTGTGTTGGTTTAGGTTTTTTGGTTGGTTGGTGTGTTGGTTTAGGTTTTTTTGTTGGTTGGTGTGTTGGTTTAGGTTTTTTGGTTGGTTGGTTTTGGTTTTTTGGTTGGTTGGTTTTGGTTTTTTTGTTGGTTGGTTGGTGTGTTGGTTTAGGTTTTTTGGTTGGTTGGTTTTGGTTTTTTGGTGTGTTGGTTTAGGTTTTTTGGTTGGTTGGTTTAGGTTTTTTGGTTGGTTGGTTTTGGTTTTTTGGTTGGTTGGTTTTGGTTTTTTGGTTGGTTGGTGTGTTGGTTTTTTGGTTGGTTGGTTTAGGTTTTTTGGTGTGTTGGTTGCTTGGTTTTGGTTTTTTGGTTGGTTGGTTGGTTGGTTTAGGTTAATTAGGTTGGTTGGTTAGTGTTGGTTGGTTGGTTTTGGTTTTTTGGTTGGTTGGTTTAGGTTAATTAGGTTGGTTGGTTGGTTGGTTTTGTCTATTTCGTTGGTTGGTTTTTGTTTTTTGGTTGGTTGGTTTTGTTTTTTTGATTGGTTGGTTTTGTCTATTTGGTTGGTTGGTTGGTTTTGTTTTTTTGATTGGTTGGTTGGTTGGTTTTGGTTTTTTGGTTGGTTGGTTAGTGTGTTGGTTGGTTTTGTCTATTTGGTTGGTTAGATAAAACATCTGGATAAATTAATCTTTTTTTTTTTTTTGGAGGGGCGGGGGGTGGTTTATATGTTTACATTTTCACTGGCAGACGGACAGGGATTGGGATTAGTTTTGGGATTTGAAGTGAGCAGCACTCAAGCATGAATTTTTCCCTTTCAACTGAAATCACAGGAATCACGTACTGTATCTCCTGTCTGGAGTTTCTGAAGAAGAAGGGGCAAGATGACATGCGCACACACCAACACACCAGAGTAACACACATTATTCAGTGCTGATGGTGATCGCACGCATAAACTCTCTCTCTCGCTCTCTCTCTCACACACACACACACACACAAACAACTACAGCAGTGTGTGACATCAGTGTTTTGAGTGACATTTAGTATCTGGGTTGCACAAGATGCTCCATAAAAGAGTCATGAGCAGATCTGTGAAAGCTGAATAATTCATGTGGTGCGAGGTAAAAACAAAGCACCGCTGTTATTATTTGTTAATAAGATAACACAGCTAATGAGGGAGTCACTATTTACAGCCTGCCTTTGCTCTTTTTAAGCATTCTGTCAGACAAACAGTGCCGACTTTACAGGATTCGACAGTATTTTAAGGCATCATGGGTAGTTACCAACAGTTCAGAGTTGGATGTGAGGTATTCCTTGTTATTTCTGACTACTAATCAACATTATGACTTACTGCACAACTAAATACTTTTAGCATTACTTCACTTGAAAAAAAGAAGTATATTTTACCACACTCTTTAAAAGAGTACTTTTTACAGCAAAAATACACTTTATAGATAAAGATATACTTAAGTGTCAACTGAGTGTAAAGTTTTCAGACACTTAATTACTTGTTAATTGCAATTAAATGAATATGTAGGTCACAATTTATTTTGCGTTCTTGTTGCAGTGTAATTACACAAACAAGAGGCTATTTACTACAGGTATAGGGTTTAATATAGCTAATGATTGTAATGAACAAGGACACGTTAAAATAAAGTGTGTTACCAAAATATAGGTTACACTTTATTTTAAGGCATCCTTGCTGCAGTGTAATTACCTAATTAAGGACTGTATAATAATAAACGACATGTACTTAATATGATTTAGTGTTAGTTGATTGTAATTATGTGTAATTTACAGTTATTAATATAGTAAGTCTATGCATCATTTATAACACTGAATAATAAAGTGTTAGCAAAATAAATGATATATTAAATGCAGTTTAGAGTGTTTTTTGACCCACTTATTCACTCATTTCATAGTTTTTTCATTTCTATTGTCTTTGAAATATGGTTAAAGTTACTGATGAATGGACTGAGAAGCACGTATGGTAAACTAAAATAGACTTGAATGGCATTTCTATTGAAACTTGCATGTCAATATTTAAATATATTTGCAATTGCGTTGGGGTTTAGTGACCACGGTGAAATGTAATACATATTAAATGTAGTATCAAATAATAGACTGCAGTTGAAGTACTTTACATGTGCTTTAGTGTGTTAGTCAACACATCAGAATGACAAAATACACATTCAGTGCACTTCTTTTTCTCTTGGGAGGTGTTTTATTGGCATCTAAGAAACCAAACTGCAGGTGAATAAATGCAATGCTATTCAATGTTAACATTTGTTTGCCGGCGTATTGTTTTAACACACTTTTTTTTTACTATGATTTACTGTAAAAACTGTTCATTACTGATGCAATTTATTTACTTCAAAGTATGTTTGCCATTAAATATCTCGTGACGCCATGTTTGCCCGACATATACACACCATCACAAGCTTCCAAGCTGGAACTATGACATGAAGTGGCATTTTATTGCACACGTATGTGTGTCTGTAGGATGACTTCTGTGCAGAATGAGGCAAAAAAGTTTTTAGAACAGTTTCCCTTTCATTTAGGATGATGGTTTATAAGACTGTGTGGACAGTAGACTCACTCTTTGAAACAGAGCTGAAGTGTTTTGTTATTCCAAACAATCTCATATTTACATTTACATCTCAGATCATATTTAGCAATGGCTCTTTGAATAACGGAGTGTCACTCCATATTACAAATATCCCACCATACTGTCATTTATGGTTCTGTTGTTGTATAAACTCATACGTAAACTAGCCAATGATGGATTGAGACTCTACCCAACTGCCTGAACACAAAGTAATTATGGGAACAGTAAATAGATTATCGATATTACTTATATAGTGTGTGCGGGTGAAGGGGATAAGCAGAGCAAAACCAGATTACGGCGTGAATAATGTGTGCAGCTGAATAACCGCGTGACTCTGTGGCAGTATTGATGTAAAGCAGATATGGGTGTGAGAAATCAGGTTCCAGACACGGCGCTCTGAGCAGATTGTGTTGGTCAGGGTATTGAATGCTGTTGGAAAGGTCACTCACGCTGAGTAAAGGCCGTTCCCACCAAAGATGATAATGATAAAGATATAGTTCTAAATATAAAGCAATAGCACACACCACAACTAACAATAACGCTACAGAGAAATAATACAGTTGGAATAATTTTCATATTGAAGGGGTGGATTCTGGAATCCCTTGCCGCTTTCTTTATACTGCATTTTAAGTGATTTATCATGAAGTTATGAACATTTATCATATCTGGTCTTTTGGGTCATTAACTATAAAAAATCCCTGACAATATCAAACATTTCAAACATTGACAGTTAATCACAATCCAACCGACTTGAGCGTTTAAACTGCAGCGTTCGCAGAACTCTATCTCTGATTATATTTATTTTTATAGTTATTGTTCTTTGTGTGAACTGGCCTTAAAGGGGTGGTTGATTATGATTTGACTCTTTTAACTTCAGTTAGTGTGTAATGTTGCTGTTTGAGCAGAAACAACATCTGCAAAGTTACGACACTCAAAGTTCAATGCAAGGAGAGAGATTTTTTTACAGAAATCACCTTTTAAACGGCTGGTAGAAACTACAACGAGCTTCTTCCTGGGTTAGTGACATCACTAACCCTAAAATTTACATAAACCCACAACACACAACAAAGGGGGCGGGGCGATGCTGGGCTGCTTTAGAGTTGTAAAAGTGTGCATACTAGGACCCTTTAACACTAGTCACATCAGATTTTTGGACATGGTAAAATGGTAATAGTGTATTTTGGACGTACCATTATAGAAGTATAGTATGTAAAAAAAGTTCTTTCTACAGTCAAGTGATTTCAAACAAAATCAGTCCAAAATTAAATTGGTTTACAATTCAATTTGCAAGCTCTTTTTTCAAGCAACAATATTTATTTATTTATTTAGGTTTTAGTTGTACCCTGTGATGGGTGCACATGTGACTTCAAGTCTGCCTTTCCAAAAATCGTTGATATTATTATTTTTTTTTTCAGATGATCATTAGTAGTTATTTAATTGTAGGCATTGCTTTTTGTTGTGTATTTCTTTGTCAGTTGTTGTGTTGCTATTTGTTCTTTTCTTCCTAGAGAGCATGAACACCGGTCCCTCTCATTTCCATAGCTGCAGCCGGCTCCAATAATTGCCTTTTCTTGGCGCGAGCGTGTAAGTAGAGCGCTTTGGTTCTGATGTATACCTCATTTGGATTCCGCGGACGGTCTGTGGGTTGTATTATTCATTCCTTGACAGATAGCGCTCACTAAAAGCTTTGGCACGCGGCCAGGCTGGCAGGGCGGGATTTCAGGTGGACAGGCGGACAGACTGGCGCAATGGCTGAGTGCTGGACGTCTCTAGCTGTGGGAGAAAGGCAAAATAAGAGAGAAACAGGGTTTCCGAATAAACGCTGGGAGCAAGTTGGACTGACAAGCTGGCACATCCTCACCCAGCCCTCAGTCTCTGCACTCTATCAGTAGAGCTAGTCGAGCAGCACCGCTGTGAGGGACATTAATCACCGCAGCCCCTCCCGCGCCATCACAGCCCACCACCGCAAACCACATTTACATATTTAATGGAGGCTTAATGTGATTGAATGACTGCATGGAGGAAACCAAATTGCATAGGGAGGTCTACTAACAATAGGCAGTGTGCGCCGTCTAATCAAGTGCTATTGTCAGATACCTGTAATGGGTCCGCATGATGCCAAAGTATTCCGTACTTTCAAAAGAAAGGCCACGTACCTACATTTCATTTATCATTCTGGGTTCATTTTGAAAATCTATCCATTTATCTTACATCTGGTGTCGAGGAAGTGTTTATGCTGAGTGTTTCCTGCATTTACTCATTATAGCTCTGCTCCAAAACCCAGTGAGCTGCACTGCATTTCTACTCGTTCCCAACTTCCCAGATCCATACTCGAATTGCATATGAAATTTCCATCTTTTTGGATTTCACAGTTTTAACACACACAAATACATTTAATAATAATGAAATCATTGCATATTTTATTATTAATTATTTGCATTTGATTTTACTTAAATAATAATATTTTCGAAATGCATCGACTCGCTGTGGAACGAGCAATATTCAGATAGTTCAAATGTTTGAGAAATAGATTGGATTCATTGATGATAAATATATAAACCTGGTTATTGTGTGTTTAAAGCAAACTCAGTGTGTTAGTACTGTTTCAGAAATCATGTCCTGTTTCATTTATGTGTGACTGAAAAAAGTTGCGTCACATGAAGTTTATTACTGTGTAATACAAATGGATGACAATTTTATATGCATTTAAAATAATTTAGGCCAAAGCATTTTATTAAGAGCAGCAAAATCATGCTGTCTTTCTAGATTCCCAATTTGGCCAAAATCTAAGGCTGCACGTATTCTCCAGGGTCTCTCGAACTGGGATTGGTAAGCTAAATAAATAAGATAATATTCTATGTGTGTAAAATTCTGCATTATTTATCTATATCATTTACATGTTCAATTATCAATAAGTAATAAACCCAAATAACTACACTGAAAAAATAGTAACATCTAAATTAGCTTCAAATATGAATCCTCTGAATCCACACGAATACATTAATTTTTACCCACAAATCTCATTTTCATGTGTTAAATCAGGTAGAAGTTGCTCTCTAAGGAAACATTTGAAAGCTACCACTTTTTTGCCGTGTCGTTACCTTTATTACTGAAGCAGTAAATGTGATCTCCCATACTAAGTTAGATGAGTTGTGTGGCTTCGTGATTAAACATCTGTCTGATTAGTTGAAGATTGTAAGTTTGAACCCAGATGGTGGTGATTAAACACTAAATGGTGATTTATTACCACTGTGCCCCTAAGACACCTACAGCTGTCTGTGTGTAAATACTTTATTTTCAGTGACAGTAATCTATTGGAATCACATTTGATGCCTACTTTTACATGTAATATCATTGCTAAAACTTAGTTCACATGGTTAAAAATATACAATTCATTTAGTCCGAAGGCCAGAGAACAGAAATTGTGTTTATGTAAATATCTAGTTCAGTCATGAAACTCTACCTGGCACAAGCTGATTGGCCTCTGCTGACTCTGCAGCCAATGAGATTACTTGCTCAACATTTAAATAGTCCGGTTCAGAGTTCGCTGTAAGCTGGTCCTACAGTAAACTGTCAGAGTTCGTCTGAAACCCTCCACCTCCCCAGCTCCACCTGTCAAAATGTGCAGCAGCAGCATATCATGTTGACAGCCGTGTATCTGCGGATCTGCTGACCATTGTCCATTTTTCTAGTGGTCTGGTCTGTGGTGATGGAACATGTTTGGTTGTGATGATGCTCACACACACAGACAGTATAGAGACGTGTGTTTGAGACATTACACCACATGAGATGATTCCAGTGTTCCAGAACAAGACATTTCTATGCAGTTTCTTGTGAATTACTGATGTGCTGCAGTTCAACGAGAGTTAAATATGATGAAGTGCCTGTCAGATGCATTTCACCAGGTTGGTTGCTGAACGCGTGTCTTCGACCCTCATTGACTTTAACCATTCTCTGCGAGGTTTATTTTTAATGGTAGACGAGCACAGATACGTATGAACCCTCAAGCGCTTCCGTTTGGCTTTTCTGTTTGAGTCATTTTGAAGGAGAATTGTGTTAGATCTAATGTTGTGCTTAAACCTCTCAGCCTCTCTCCATCCTCCTGTACTCCAATCACTCCTGCTGGCTTCCTCGTTGTCTGCCTGCCAAGATGGCAAATCCCACTTGGATTTGAGCCGGAGATCACCATGGTGACGGCACTCTTGCCGCTCGCGCATATAGATCGCAGTGTAGTGGCACAGCGAGAGATGCTTTTACAGCAGCAGTCAGGGCATGCACACATTTCACAGATCATTCATTCTAATGTCCTGTCTCCATCCAAACACGCAGAGATACGCGTATAATGCCAACGACAACTAAAGCTGGAACCGCCTGCGGTTAATTATAGCATATGAATTTAGGAGGTTCATGTTTAGATATATGTTATATAGTTCAGGTACAGTGCTTGTGTGTGTTTTCATTATATATCTTGTGGTCTTTATTTGGAGCCAGAGGACTCTTAAAAATTTAAAGTACACTTAAAGTAATTGTTAAAGGCACAATATGTAAGATATTTGGATTAAAATATCCAAAAACCATTAGAACAGTGTTATATAAGACATGTGTACTTACATTATCCCAAATGTTTTAACAGGACATGGAGCGTGTCCGTGCGTCCTCCATTTCCGGTTTTATTTTGTAGAAAGCATGGAAACACCAGACGCTTTTATATATTATGTCTGTTTGGATTCATTCATCAGCAGAAAATAATCATGTTACATAGCGCAACACAGTTAGTCTTGTGGTTTAAATCGAATTGTCTTGATTTACCGCGAGTACCAGTTTTTTAACATGACTAAAAGTGTCTCATAGGAGTCTATAACAACTTTCAGCACTCAAACGTGTGTAATCTGATAAACAGAGCTGCTCTTCATACAGTAACGTTAATAATCTTCTCCCCGAGTCCATCCCAATTATTTTCCACCGGCTGTGAAGTGAAGACAACACTTCCCATGATTACGTGAGATCATGAAATCATGCTGTGAATAAGAGACCTCCAGCATAGTGCGCCTTTAAGAAATGATATAGATTACGGAGAAATAAACTCTGTAAGCATGCAGGCACTAGAGTGGCCAAAACTGATAATGTACTAAACTCTGGAATTCATGCTAGATTTGACTGATCAGTCTGAATTCATTCTCAGTTTCAGCCCTGTCCCGTCACACAATCACGAGTGATAACCTCCAGTTATTACCTTAAAGCAGTGGGGGATAAAAAAACGGATGAGGAGTGTAATAATACTCATTATTCCATGTTTTCAAGTGCCTTAATTAGGAAGAAAAAAATTGACGGGTCCCTGCGCGCCACTGAAAACACCCATGAGACTTAAAGATGAAGAATGTAAGATAAAGATTAAACAGATCATGAACATGTTAAAGTGAACGTTCTGCAATGAACGCTTCAATACAACATCATCATGCACTCCTTCAGAGAGACAAATGTTCCAGTTCACAAAGTTTAAAGTGAAAAGCCTCAAATCATGCCAAAAAAGCTCCTGCTGCAGATATGTTGGATGGATTTATTATAAGCTCTAGACAGAGTGTTGCCTACTTAAAGGTGCAGTGTGTAAATTTGAGCAGCATCTAGTGGTGAGGCTGAGAATTGCAGCCATCAGCTGAGCTCACCCCTCGCTCTAAAGCACTTTAGAGAAGCTACAGTGGCCGACGCAAAGATGTCGTTGTCTGAGACAGGCAAGAAATGAGGCTTCGTCTTACTTCTAACAATAGATCTTGTTGGAGTCGTCTGGGTTTTGAGTTTAAGATGTTGAATATCATCGCAATTCTAATTATCTGTTAGTTCTCTTTTAACAGAGTTGTTACGGCGTCCTGCCATCTTTATCTAGACGTGTTTGTTTCGTAAAATGCTGTAAAATAATCAGGATTCGGTAAAGGGTTTCTCTGACATTTAGTGGGACGTCACGGATCATGACATGCAGAAAAACACTGAGAAGGGTCAAGGGTGACTCTCATCATACATAATTACAGTAAAACACGTCATCGAGAGCTGTCATGAGTGCCGTCTCAGCTCATGTGGGTGGACAGCTCTCACATGACTTCACAAAACACAACACCAAACTTCACATGTGCTCTACTCTCTGTGTGAGGAAGAGCATTACTACTGCTAAATAAACCGCGACAGGGTCATTCGGTGACCCCTGCCACATTTTCAATAATAACCAGCTGACCATACATTATGTATACCACAGAATGACAGGATTGACCTGCCAGAGTCAAGTATTCCTGACAGCCATGTAATAGGAAATATGACATTTCATCCCAGATTTGTTGTAAATCATGAATACCCTGCTGCAACATTCATTATAGCTCTGTCAGTTTAGTTCTCAGTCTGTTCGACGCATGTTTGAAAGCGTGTGAGCAGCAAGGCCGAACTCGCTGCTTATTTGACTGACATGAATGCGGTGAGACAGACGGGTCTAACCCGCTGCTCTCCGTCTCCACCTTCCGCTCTCGCTGTCTGTCCGAACGCTCACTCCAGGCCTGCGGGGAACGGCACCTGATTTATTCGGAGGGCCGTCAGACAGGATGAGTGGCATTTTAATGTGCTTTTGCGATGTTTGGTCACAGGCACTATTGATCACGGCGCGGAGGACTCATCCCTGGAGAGCCGGGGTGCCGTGCGTGATGTCAGCCCCGGAATGAGTTGCCGGTCGTGGTCTCCCAAATGAAATAGTGTCCTGCTGGAAGGGTCAGCCCAATAAACTCACAGTCTATGGAGATGGAACCTGCCAATCGGCCTGACGGCTGACAGATGGACACCGGTTAATTTGGTCCTGAGCTCTGTGCCTGTCCATGTGAGGAGACCGGGTCAAACCTGTGTGTTTCTGTGGTAGAGTAAAGACTCACACTGAACAAAGTTTAGGAGAAGCCAGAATGCGTATGTATGTAAAATGTGCATTAACTTCTTGTTTACGCAACTGTTATATAAATGCAATATCACACAATCACAATTCTCGTTACTCCAATAACGTCCGGCTCCAGCCGTCACTAACGGAAGCTTTAAACCAGCTGGGAAAATCCTGAACCCCTTGAATTCAAGATACAAAAGTAACTTCCTTGGTTTTTCCTTACTTATTTACATACTTTTTAGTTGGACTGTTGCGTAAAAGCAGTTATCACGAGAAAGAGATTTAAGACTCAAATAAATATAAACTCATTTACTGTGGCCACCACTAGCAAAAACTGACCATGTTGGAAATGCAATATATTTTAGACATTTATCACTTGCAATAGTCATGAATACATAAATGAATCATTCAGTAGTATATGTTAAAGCAATAAGCCCTAAGAAGCCACGGTTTACAGTGAGTTTATAACGGACCAAATTCACTGTAAAACACGGCTTCTTTTTGCTTTTATAAAACGGTCACCACATAATAAATAATGACAAAAATATGTATCAGTGCAACTTTCATGAAGGAAAATCACTAAATCCTTCCTTCCACTGGATAAAATAGTCCCTGAACGTGAACAGCAACAGAAGTTACATTATTACGCCATTAGATGGCAGCAAAGATTGTCTTTATGAGCGAGTCACTCGATCGCAAAGACTTTTATACTGACACTCGTGGACACGGAACAAGACGCACATAATAAATGCTTTGACCGGCGCTGTCAGTGTCAGCAGGGCACGGGAGAACCAAGAACTGTTAAAAAACCAAGATCAGAACATATTATGAACACTGGACTGACCTGAAGGAAAACTCTAAATCTGAATCTGAATCTGTCACTCAATATCTCTCTCACTGTACTCTACATAATGCAGTGAGCTTCAATCAACAAAATCAATAGAGAACAAACTTGTTTGCGTTGCTAAGACAGTCGCAGCATCAGACACATTCATCAATACTTCTGTCATGTTGTGGGGAATTTTACAACGGCTTTGAACGCGCCTCAACCAATCAGAATCAAGGCCGGAATCTCCGTTGTATCAATGAGCAGTATCACAGCCGTGCGATATGGCTGAATATGAGCACGCAGGTAACCACAGTGCTAAAAAACAGCCATATCCCACAGCTGTGTAAATACATAAGAAATAACAACAGTTTAAAACCCTTTTTTTGTGCAGAACTACTTCCTTCCACCACGGATTCAATCTCAGGTTGACAGTTTGACGAGACTCCGGTACTAATTGTAAAACGTCACTTTAGAACTAGTAATGAAGGACTGTTGAGCACCTCCACTGAAACTCACTGTATTTTGTGCAGTATTATTGAGAGAGAGTCTGACCTGTGTCTGATTTAACATTCATTCTTCAGGTCCATGTCCATAATATTATAACCATTATAAAAATCCATTTGAATGTCCGCTGAGGAAAGCGATCTTTGTATGTCCTTTTTACCCTAACCCTAACTCTAACTCTAACTCTAACTCTAACCCTAACCCTAACCCTAACCCTAACCCTAACCCTAACTCTAACCCTAACCCTAACCCTAACCCTAACCTTAACCCTAACTCTAACCCTAACCCTAACCCTAACCCTAACCTAACCCTAACCCTAACCCTAACCCTAACTCTAACTCTAACCCTAACCCTAACCCTAACACTAACCCTAACCCTAACCCTAACCCTAACCCCTAACCCTAACTCTAACCCTAACCCTAACTCTAACCCTAACCCTAACCTAACCCTAACCCTAACCCTAACCCTAACCCTAACCCCTAACCCTAACCCTAACCTAACCCTAACCCTAACCCTAACCCCTAACCCTAACCCTAACCCTAACTCTAACTCTAACCCTAACCCTAACCCTAACCCTAACCCTAACTCTAACCCTAACCCTAACCCTAACTCTAACACTAACCCTAACCCTAACCCTAACCTAACCTAACCCTAACCCTAACCCTAACCCTAACTCTAACACTAACCCTAACCCTAACCCTAACTCTAACCCTAACCCTAACTCTAACCCTAACCCTAACCCTAACCCTAACTCTAACTCTAACCCTAACCCTAACCCTAACCTAACCCTAACCCTAACCCTAACTCTAACTCTAACTCTAACCCTAATTACCTACTGTCAAAAAATGAATAAATTACATAAAATAAAATAAACGCTACAGCCACCAAAAAGGTCAGCTTCCTGCGCCCGTTTTTTCCTCATACTACAAATTCACACTGTTGCTTGATGAAGAGCAAACTTTACATAAAAATAACGCACATAAGAAATAAGAAAGGAACTCCATGTTGACAGGAATAAAAGGCGGCAAACAGAACGTCACAAAGTCTTGGATGGAAAGTAGATTGAAAGTGACGGTGTTCACATGTAAACAGTCCAACGAATCTTTCAATCGGAATGATTTTAATCGGAATGACAAAAAAATGTACATGTAAACGTGGCTAATACCTCCATCACGCTATGATTGGATATGATCGTTATGATTGGTTATGATTGGTTATGATTGGATATGATCGTTATGATTGGTTATGATTGGTTATGATTGGATATGATCGGTTATGATCGGATATGATCGGATATGATCGTTATGATTGGATATGATCAGTTATGATCGGATATGATTGGATATGATCGTTATGATTGGTTATGATTGGATATGATCGTTATGATTGGATATGATCAGTTATGATCGGATATGATTGGATATGATCGTTATGATTGGTTATGATTGGATATGATCAGTTATGATCGGATATGATTGGATATGATCGTTGTAATCGGATATGATTGGATATGATCGTTATGATTGGATATGATCGGTTATGATCGGATATGATTGGATATGATCGTTATGATTGGTTATGATTGGTTATGATTGGATATGATCGGTTATGATCGGATATGATTGGATATGATCGTTATGATTGGTTATGATTGGATATGATCAGTTATGATCGGTTATGATTGGATATGATCGTTATGATCGTTTATGATCGGATATGATCGGTTATGATCGGATATGATTGGATATGATCGTTATGATCGTTTATGATCGGATATGATCGTTATGATCGTTTATGATTGGATATGACCGTTATGATCATTTTTGATCGGATATGATCGGTTATGATTGGATATGATTGGATATGATCGTTATGATCATTTACGATCGGATATGATCGTTATGATCGTTTATGATTGGATATGATCGTTATGATCGTTTATGATTGGATATGATCGTTATGATCGGTTATGATTGGATATGATCAGTTATGATCAGTTATGATCGGTTATGATCATTATGATCGTTTATGATCGGATATGATTGGATATGATCGTTACGATCGTTTATGATTGGATATGATCGTTATGATCGTTATGATTGGATATGATCATTATGATCGTTTATGATCGGATATGATCGGTTATGATCGGATATGATTGGATATGATCGTTATGATCGTTTATGATCGGATATGATCGTTATGATCGGTTATGATTGGATATGATTTGATATGATCGTTATGATCGTTATGATCGGATATGATTGGATATGATCGGTTATGATTGGATATGATTGGATATGATTGGTTATGATCGTTTATGATCGTTTATGATTGGATATGATCAGTTTGTGTGATAAATTCCGCGCGTCATCAGTCAACAAAAATGGTGGCGTCAATCGGAAGACTGATTGAAGAGCAAGCAGCTCAGCTGTTAGATATCAGCGCGTTATGTCAAGTCAATCGTGAAAAGGTTTCAGTGAGCAATCAGCTTGGAGAAATGAGAGGAACATCTCCGAGTGTTTACAGAGCATGACTGATCATCCGAAACAAGTTGACTATTAAAAACAACAGCTGAAAATCAATACACAGATATCATATATCGTTTAAATGGTTACTGCCTTTATAGTTTTTATTTTGGAATAAATGTAAAAATGCTTAAGGTCAGGGTTAGCTAACACTAGCTTGATGAGATTGACTCGTTTTTAATAAATAGAACATCCATTATTAATGTAAAAATACAAAATATAACTGTATTAGGTTTCTTTTTTTCTTTTTGATCTAATGTAATGTTCATTTGACAAGGAAAATGTTGCACCGTTAACAGTAATGTACATATATTTATATTTGATTTATAAATAAATAAAAAAATATGAGGACTCCTCATTTCAGAACACCACTGCACACCACTGTACATATACACACACACACACACACATATATATATATATATATATATATATATATATATATATATATATAAGAAAATCATCATGGTATTACCACTGGATAAGTGACTGCACAAGGCTGCTAGAACTTTTAAGTGGTTCATCTTATTCACAAAAAAAGCGCACATACTTCAAATTATAAGTCCCTCAATTCTAAAAATGTAATTTACAATTTTTGGTATGTTGTTCATAATAAAAAAACGAAAAAATGAAAAACAAGTTAGTAAATTTACAGTTAGCCGACTGTGGGAAAAGGGTTGTTATTCACTCTCTCCGGCTCAAATGAAAAGGACCGGTCTGAACACTGGATCAATACACTGATTACTGCATGATAAAATCACCTGCTGCTGCCAGGACATATATATATATATTTGCTGAAGGAATAAAATGCAATTAATCACCTCTTAATCTCACAGCTGCAAAGTATTGTGTGTGTGTGTGTGTGAGTGTGTCTGTTTGTGTACGCACGTGTGTCTCTCTGTGTGTGTGTGTGTGTGTGTGTGTGTGTGTTTGTGTGTGTGTGTGTGAGTGTGTGTTTGTGTGTGTCTTTGTGTGTGTGTGTGTGTGTGTGTGTGTGTGTGTGTGAGTGTGTCTGTTTGTGTGTGTCTTTGTGTGTGTGTGTGTGTGTGTGTGTGTGAGTGTGTGTGTGGTTCTGGTAAACCTTTGTTATGTTTATGGAAACATCATTGTTTCTACTCAAAATCATGTTCAGCTGGTTGTGCTGTTGTGTAATATGGTAGCAACTGTTCAGCTGATTGAAACATTGATATCTGATCAAAATATTGATCAGATATGTGGCACAACATCACTCTCCAGAACATTCTCCTTCACTGCTCCCTGCTGGTGGAGTGATCTCCCTACCTTCATCAGGAACACAGAATCCCTGGAAATATTCAAGACACAGCTGAAAACTCCTCTCTTTCGTGAGCCCTTAACACAAATCTATCCTTTCTTTTTCTCTTCCTACTCCAGCTGATGTTACTCTGAACAATGTCTGAAACTTGTATTGTGAGCACTTCCTGTGTCTATTTGCCTCTTCATGAAGAATCGCTTGTTTGTTTTCCTCACTTGAATAAAAGCGTCTGCTAAATGATTAAATGTGAATGTAAATGTAAAATGTCCAACACAAACCTGAATATTCAACTATTAAAGAGCAACTATTGTGCTGATTTGGTTTTACGGCTCCTTTACTGTGGAACATTTCTGTTTGCCAAAGACGAGTCTCTCCAGCAGAAGACACCTGAAACACCTCATCTTGACTTATCTCGGCCATCATATCATCATATTACACATTTCCATACACATATACATTTCTTTTTGTTTTGTTTTTTGCTGCAAGAGTAAAAAGCAATGTCTGGACTTCCAATACTGACACCATATAGATATCATACAGTAGATATAATTTTTTTTTTAAATTTTTTTACAGCTGCTCATGAAGCCTCGGGAAGGGGCTTTACATTTTCGACACATATGTTAAATGGTTGACCACTCACAACTGACCGGCCCAGCTGAGCAATCAGAGCAGAGTGGGCTTTTCAGAAAGGAAGGATTTAAAGAGACAGGAACTAAAACAGAGTGCAGTACACAGTATATACAGTATGAACATCTTTAAATCCTGTACAAGCAGACCCCAAAATAAATGGGCGTAATGTGGGCGCTTTAAATGTACTGTCTCACGGTTTTGTTGTCATTCATTGCATATTGAGTATGGCGTCTACCCTGACGAGGGTGTATTGATTGTGCCTGTGTAACCCATGACTGATTTGGCATGCAGCCGGCTATATTTGTCCCAGTTCAAAACTCCTTCAGCCCGTGTGCTGTAAATGATGTACCTTGGTCTTGAGTCTGCTGGACTGTACTAAATTCTGGCTATTCGCAAGCCAGCTTTCTAATTGCCTTTTTCTTATCTCTCCATGTCCAGTGTGTATGGCTGTCCTGTCGCCAAGAAGAGAAAACCCCTGGAGACGCACGCCCTGGAGCCCTCGGCCAAGAGGAAGGTCTTCCTAACCGTCGTAGACCAGCAGTCAATGGAGAAATGCTACAGAACACACAAAATGGAGGAGATGGATGAAAAAGAGGAGGAAGAAGAGGAGGAGGAGGAGGAGGAAGAGGAAAAGGAAGAAGAAGAGGATGCCGAGGAGGAATATACAGACAACGAGGACCAATATGATCAGGAAGAGGTAGAAGTGATTAATGGAGAAGAGGAAGAGGTGGAGCAGGAAGAAGAGGAAGTGGTGGAGGAGGACGAAGAAGAAGAAGGCGTAGAAAGAGAGGGGGAGGACGATGAAGATGAGGATGAGGAAGAGGAAGACGAGGAAGAGGATGAGGAGCAAATTCAAGAAATAGGTGAGGGTACAAACAAATCCATTAAAGGTGGACATATTTTCAGTTATTATGAAGTCATTTTACTCCCAGTTTTAACCCTCTAAACCCTGACAAATGACATAATAGTCAAAAAATCTCTATATTTATTTATTTTATGGAACACTATATATAATATATACTATATTAATCACATTGATCATTTGGAGGCCTTAGAAATGATTCAAATATGATGCCGTAGGGTTTATAGGGTTAATCTGGCATCAGAATGTTATATTTTTGGGTGTAGAAACAAAACCAGACCTGAATGTGAAGTGAGTATTTCAGCCTCCAGAGGGGAGAGGAGGTAATTTGGCAGTTAGGCATCTTTGGAAGAAGGTCACCGTAATTTGAGGTGCAGTTGGATGATTTTGCGGTGACCTTCACTGCGGTCTCAGTATCAGGCTAAAAACAGCCTCTCAAAACAGAGGTGCTCAGTTCCCACTGAAGGTGAGCTGCGGGCAATGCCCTCACATGTTAGCAACAGTCAGATTGATACAAAAAGTTTCAAAACTTATATCTGTCCATCATTTAATTTGATTAACAAATAATATTGGTTCTGCTGTTTCTTCCAATATGAAATCAAGAGAGAGAGCATCAAGATATTTATTGCTACTAATCATAACATGCTTGTGAGGTGAGTGATGTGACCAAAATCTTATATCACGATATGAATAATTTTACTTTTCATGACAATGTAATATATCACAATATAGTTATTTATGCTTTAAATGAGGTTTTTAAGATAAAAAAATTATATCTTTGAAAATTCATAATTCTTGTCACCATTTTCAATATCACAATAAAAGTAATATGTTAAAACTATAAACTATAAAACAAAAACTTTAAAAACAAAATAGAACAAAAACACAAATGAAATAGATCTGAAAAACTTCAAACACTAGAAATATGAAATCGTCTCTGTTAGTTAGTTAGTTCCCTGAAGAGGGAACGAGACGCTGCGTCGAGAAAGACGCTGTGGGAACGCTCTGCGTGATTGTGTCGTGAAGCACTTGTGAAATCAGTCCAATGGCGTGACGGAAGGTGGGTGATGTCATGACCAGGAAGCTCATGTACAGCAGGTATTACGTTGGATGCTGCTACCATCAGACCCAACAGTCTTTGACACTGCTTTACAGTGAGTTACTGTCCTAGCTTTATTCAGTTTATGGTAGAGAGGATTGATTCTATGCGAGCAGGTGAAAGATGCACCTGCATCGCAACAGAGTCCCATATCACGTCTAGAAAAGTGGTCCTCTGTACTGGAGAAAGCACGCTTTTCTTGGCGTTCAACCTCAACCCCAACTTTCTTATGTGAGCGAGAATGACATCTCGATGTCAAACCACCAGCTGATGTGACTGAGCTAGAATCAGCCAGTCGTCGATGTAGTTTAGAACACGAATGCCCTGCAGACACAGCGGAGCCAGCGCTGCGTCCATGCATTTGGAAAGTGCGGGGTGATAAAGCTGGACTGAATGGAAGAACCTGTAATTGGTACGCTTCGCCCCCGAAAGCGAACCTCAGGTACTTCCTGTGTTGTGGAAGGATGGACCAGTCCTCGGACCTGATCTGTGACACAATCTGCCTCAAGGTTAGCATTTTGAATATGAGCTTCATAACTGACTGGTTCAGAAGACATAGATACAAAATGGGATCTAACCCCCCCCCCCCATCCTTCTTCGGAATGATAAAATACCGGCTGTAAAACCCGGATTCGCTGTCTGGAGGAAGTACATGTTCAATGGCTTCCTTCCCCAACAAAGTTTTTATCTCCTGTTCCATTACCAGAGCCTGCTCGGGGCACACAACTGTGGGCAGGAACCCCATAAATCTGGACGAGCACGACCCGAACTGGATGGCATACCCGCTTTCAATTGTACGCAGGACCCGATGAGAAATATTTGGCAGTAGTTTCCACACTGCCAGAAATTCTACTAAGGGAACCAGCCTCTCCAGGCTGGCCTCTGGTGTTCCCCAAACAATCAGTTTGGTGTCCTGTTATGGCAAACCAGCAGGAAGCTGACTGCTCTAGGACCCCCCTGAGAGCATCCCAGTGCTGCTACGTTTCCAGGCGGACACTGAGATAAGTGCTTGCTAGGAGACCACTGCGCCCTGAAGCACACAAGGTGGCAGGGTTGGCAGAATGGCCCCCTGAGGGCACCGAGGGAAAAATGGGCACTGTTTGATGAGGTGTTGACCACTTCCCCCCGGAGGGGACTGCCCTCATACAGCCTTCTATGAGGTAATCACGGCCCTCAAGGTCCATCTTACCCCAGAAGACTTTTGTACCCAAGAGTACCAGCCTCTCAAGACCGGTCTCCGGTACAACTTGTGTAGCCAATTAAGTGTCCTGAAGCGGAAGCCTGGCAGGGAACAACCGAACTGACTCCTCTGAAACGCTCATCAGAGGGGGCGAGCATCCCAGTGCCGTTACATTTCTGGGCAGACACTGAGATATGGGCTCGCCGGAGACCACTGCGTCCCGAAGCACACGAGGTGGCAGGGTTGGCAGAATGGCCCCCTAAGGGCACCAAAAGGAAATGGGCACCATGTAATGAGGTGTTGACCACTTCCAGCCGCAGGGGACTGCCCTCATACAGCCTTATTGGTGATAATGACAGTCCTCAGATCCATCATACCCCAAAAAGACTTCTTACTAAGAGAACCAGCCCCTCAAGACTGGTCTCTGAAATAACTCGAATAACCAGTTCGGTGGCCTGAAGTGGGTAACCGGCAAGGAAAAACCGGACTAGAACTTGCTGGGGACCTCTGCTCCTCAAAGCACTGAGGTGGCGGGGTTGGCAGAATTACCCCACGAGGGCACTGAATGGAGATGAGCATCGCAAATGAGATTTTAATCCATTTCTCCCGATTTCTTGGATTTTCAACTCAGTCTGGCCGTTGGTTTGGGGGTGATAACCGGACGATAGGCTGACAGATGTTCCCAGAAGCTTTAGGAATGATTGCCAGACTTGGGAGATGAATTCAGGACCATGATCGGAGACTATATCCTCGCAATCACACCGAGCAATCACACAGAGCGTTCCCACAACGTCATTCTCTGCGCAGCGCGAGTTCCCTTGAAAGGTGCATCAATTTTAGGTGAAGATCTTCTAAGCTGCTACACACTCAACATCAATTAGGATTAGAAAAACTGTTCCCAAATATATAACATGCTCGAACATAATAATCACTGCAATAATGATCCAATCATAGACTCTTAAGCATTTGCCTATTTAAAGGGTCAGCTGAGCTTTTGATATATAAGAGGTCATCGTACTATAAGAATATCCTGTTAGTTTCAGAACTGAAAACGGAATGCCTCCTCTGGAATGTGTCATAGATGGTGAAACTCCGCCCCCACAGAAGAAATCCACATATAGAAAGCGCTTAAAGAACAGTCCCTTTGCAATCGCTGGAGCTGTCAATCAAACAGAAAGAGAATCTCCTGTTTTATTCAACGAATCTCTAAGTTACATCGTGTTTGCTCTGTTAGTTATGATGAAAGCATTTGTTAGTGTGCAGAAATTGAGTTGCGATGACGAGATCACTGCTTTCATGAGCTCAACAACATGTCTGTGATCCACTACAATGATCATCACTGCAACCTTTCATGCCACGATCTCAATAGCAGAAAATCAGCAGACACGCCCCTAAAAACAGAGCATTCAAATCAGAGGACTAAAATCAGGGTATAAAAATGCCTTTTATTGAAACAATGTGGCTGTGATTCAGAATTTATAATATAAGTGTAAACATAATTAAATACTCATAAAGTCTGTAAGGCCATTGAAGGCTACCTTAGATTAAATTGTAAGAAACATCAGAGCATTTAATATTTTAAAACTTCCAAACACAGTCAAATCTGTGTTATGTGACTAAATTCAATGTCTGAGATTTATATGATATATGATATATGACTTACTCATATATATAATTATATGAGTAAGTCATGGAGAAAAGAACAGCCTCATTTCCTGAGAATTAGTATTACAATTAGAATTAATGGCCACAGGATGATTGCTAAACAAATCCAACTTAACTTAATAGTACACAAGATGCCATTCTGGTTGCCTACACATGGTCTGAGTATTTGTTCGAGCTGGTGGCTCAGTTTTGGTGGTCCGTGAATGTCTGCTAAATAAGGGAGTAGGCGTGAGATGTCTCAGACACTTCAGACAGCTCAGCCAGCCACACACGCTCCCTCCACACATTCTCCAATCAGACCTGACAGAGCCTTCTAGTCTAATTAACAATCAAACGCCCACATGTATTGGCATTGACCCTGTTTTTCTGTGCTGTCTTCTTACCTAAGATATTGGCTTTGTCTCAAAACCTAGTGAGCTGACCACACGAACAGTTGTCGACAGCATGTTAATTAAATTAGAACCTTATAAGTACTGATTTTGCTCTTCATAAGCACAGCTTCATTAACAGCCAATCCTGCATTGCACACTTGACTGACTGTTAGCATGTAGCTAGGCTAATGATTCAATATAGAACTAAAGTTAAAATGAGGAAGGCAAAAGAATCTCATAGACAACGCCTAGAAGGAGCCTGTGTATATATACCAATAAGTCAGAAAATAATTACATTAAATTGTAATCTGTTATATTAATTAATTTTTATCATCACTATTTTTTTTTTTTTTTTTTGCATTAAAATATTGTCATATTGATAATGTACATGTTGGATGGAAATTTTACACTGAAAATAACTATTTAAAAAAAATATGGTGTTATATTTCAATATAATTTCAATATTATAAAGAATACTTAGGGAATGGACCCTTTTCACATTTCTGGGTTTAGAATGTGAATGTAAACTATAGTTATACATTAAAAAATCATAAAAACGTTAAAAAAACAAGTGGCTAGACTTACAATGTTAATTATTACTGAAATGCGTCTGTTGTAACGATGTGCCTCAAGAATTAGGCTCCAAGAAAACTCAAAAGCTCTGATTCCAAATCAAAAGGCAGTTAAGCACACAGTAACAGAACCATGACTGGACCAAGAGGGAACAAACACAGGAACTAAAGAGATAACTGATGAACACCAGGTGAACTAAATGACTAATCAAACACACAGGAGAACTGGGTCCAGCTGAAGATGAGTAAACAGAAGGTGAACGTAAAGAAAACAAAGACCAAAATGAACAAAAGACTCCTTTTGTAATGTTATGATCAATGAATCTATGCATATTCAAAATACTTACTACTTTGCATAATTTAAGTATTGATAAAGATTAAGTATAGAGAGGGGCTTTCGCACCGAATAGTTCTAGGAGCTCAGTTATAGGAACTGATAGTTCCCCGAGAACTGATGTTCCTGGTTGCATTCGCACCGGAAATAGGAACTCTGAAGCGGTCGACAGCTGCGTCTTTAAGCATTTACAAACGCTAAAAACCGGTGGACGGATTATGCCGTGATCGGAGCTGTGTTTGTTGTGTGTCATGGGTTTCGTGATAACGGAGATGTAAACGCATAATCTACGTGACTGAAAGAGCAAAAAGTAAGGTGAAATCTCCGATGACAACTTTCAGTATCGAGGCGGAGAAAAGAACTCAACCCTGTAGTCAACAGGTACATGCCGTTATCGCTGTTTTCCATGTTCATGAAGTAAATATGTTTACATGGCTTTTTAAAAGTGCCACTGTTTGACATGCGTTTGACCAATCAAAACGTCACTGATAGTTCCTATAGTGCTGGTTTAGACTCTTCTCTGAAGTAGGAGCCAATTCAGTTCCCCCAAAAGGAGTTCCTAGTACTAAAATCATTCCTGCGGTGCGAACACGGCAAAATCCGGGTACTTCAGCCAATAGTTCTAGGAACTATAAAAAAGTTCCTCCGGTGTGAAAGTCCCTTACGTAGGAACGATCATGTACAGCCAGCCCGACATCATTAAAATCATTTTGCAATGATACAAACAGTTTTGGCTTCTTATCAAATAGGACTACATAAATATGTGAGACATGAAATATTGATTGTAATTTGTCATTTTATTATCTTACTTTTAAAATATAAAATTTGGGGGATAAACTTGGCCGTTTCTAATGATTGGGAGGTCTTGTCCCCATCGATGTCTAAGGCTACATCTGCATTAATACTAATTCCAATAGCTCAGGTTTCAAAGTCCGTATTACAATGCAAAAACTGTGTTTTCAATTTTATCCACTTGTGAACTCTTGTTCAAAAACCTTCACAGGATAGAGACACCAACTGAAATGTAGACAAAAAGACGTGTTTGTATCTGGATTAATGTAGATGTAGCCTAGCGTTTTGGCCCTGATGCAAATGTGGTTTAGAGTCAAAGCTACTGTTCAACTGCTGCAGTAATATGAAAATATCTGCTTGTCTTCCACAGACAGTGACCATATGAACTGCAGTCCCAGCAGACCGAGCCCCTCCATGGAGAAGGACAACAATAACAACGATGAATATGACAACTATGATGAACTGGTGGCCAAATCTCTGCTTAACCTGGGCAAGATCGCAGAGGACGCCGCTTACCGGGCCATGACCGAGTCCGAGATGAACAGCAACTCTTCCAACAGCGCGGAAGAGGAGGAGGAGGAGGAGGAGGAAGAGGACGATGAAGATGATGAGGATGAGGAGGGTTCAAGGAAAGGTGAGCTGAGTCTGGACGTGAACAGTGATGTGGTCAGGGAGACCGTGGACTCTCTGAAGCTCCTGGCACAGGGTCACGGAGTCACGCTCTCGGAAAACCTCCAGGAGAAGCCGTATCCGGACGACGAGAACACGGACTGCAGCAACGTCAACGGGCCCGCGGGGAATGGACTCGGGGCTAAACCCAGCAGTAATGGTCAGATGGTGGACAAGAGCGATGAAGAAGTTTGTCTGAGCAGTTTGGAGTGTCTTCGCAACCAGTGCTTCGACTTGGCGCGCAAGCTGAGCGAAACCAAGCCTGCCGAGCGGCTCAACAATAACCAGCAGGTACGGACGTTCCTTTACAATGTTTTCCCTGAACTACGACAGTCAACTCGCTCTAACTGAACAATAACGCTGAGATTCGATCAGATATTTATAGTATTAAATCATAGTTGAGAAATTAGAATTGAATGCCTGTGACACTTAAAAAATACCAACAAATGTTTTCATTTTCATAAGAAGGGGTTTATTTTACACGTGCAAATAGCAGCATAAATAACAACAAAACATTCAGCATTATTACATCCTCACACACTTGCTGAAACAAACGGAATAGAATAAATAAATTTCACTCAAATTACTAACAAATGAAACTGAATATGGCGTGTATATCCAGGACCGGCTGGTCAACTTCACAGTTTTCCTGCAGAATTTGACTATGTTTAAAGCGTTGCCATGGTTCATTTTTTCCCCACGTTTTAAAAGGTTTGACATGTTGCATAAATTCTATTTGACTGAAATGCTTGTGTTGAAATATTTTGCATTCTGTGCGAGATGATGAGTTTAATGAGGGAAGCTCCTTTATGAAACTATATAGAAATTCTCAAGCTGAAATGGAGTATAATGCAAAGCAGTGACTGTGAAAAATGTGTTTTTGGAACATGAATGGCATATTTTGAGTTTGATATTTTGTCGGTTTCAAAATTTTTATTGAAACTTGACTTAGGTTCACTCACAATTACAAAAAACTCAATCACACAGACAGGATCTTACAGTACATGAAAAGATAAGAAAAAAATCACATTCAAAGCTCCGGGTACAGATTTAATTCTAGGATGGCTTATTCAGCTCCCGCTCTAATTCTATTATATCTTGGAACCTTAAACCGTCTATTAGATGGCAAAAGTGTGAATTCATTATACAACACATGATTTGGTTCACAGATAATATTATTAGCTAACCTTATAAGGTTTTTATGATAAGATGATTCATAAACTTTTTGAAGTGGGTGACGCACTATTTTGGAGCACATTTTAGCAGGTGAAGGTCTTCACTGCGTCGTCTGAACTTCAGCCGTGTTTATGTGTGAACCGACGAGGATCAGGTTTGTTTTTTAACTGTATTCACCAGATGTAATATTCTTTCTGTTAGCTATAGGTCTGTAATATTTACATTCTTTAGGGCAAGACATTTTTGGTACTGGTTTTATGATTTATTTTTTCCATATTACAGGAACAGAATGTAAATCAATAGAAGTCTGAAAAACCGGAGACTGCAGTTAGTTCACACGCAAAATGCTTTATAAGGCCTGGACTACACCATCACGTCCTTCAGCTTTTCTAATATTAGTAGATTGAAGCGTCCTCCTAACCCTAGCTGTGATAGTCTTTGGTATTACCAGTTCAAAATTAGTTCATTAATGAGTCCAATCAAAGCCAGCTCTCCGTTCGAGCAGACCTTCGAAGCGAGTGAATCTCTCCAGCAGAAAACACTTGTTTGTAGTCCTGACATGATTTCCATGACTGAACTATGTCATCATGTTACACATTTACATAATGCCCGCCTGCTGGCTGAGAGAATAGTCGTGTTCACCTGCATCGGCAGATAGACGTCGACAGAGGGACAAAACCCCACAAACATGTCTTGTGCAGTTGGTCAGCGTTTGTTGGTGCCGTGAGAACTGACCTTAAAGACTCTTTGTGGTGAAAATCAAGTTTTTAATGTTGTTTATATGAGGTGTTTTTAATGTGCTTTAAGACAAACCATGAGCAAATTCAGTTAACACCATTGCTGAGTATTTTCTCCTTAAAACTGCAGTGAACCAAAAACTAACCCTAAAGTCTCACAAACACAGTTTTTCGCTGTCACAAACTACCTTGTAACCAATCATGTCACCGTACGGCAGGGACACCAAGAGAATATTTTTTCTGTTGATATGAAATATTGGGTACATTTAGCAGTATGAATATATATATATATATATATATATATATATATATATATATATGATGTATATTATGATGTCATGATGAACTATATGCCTTGTTCCACTGACGTTTTAAGATTTTTTAAAGCATTTGTAAGGATACTGTTTTACATTTTTAATATTATTGTTATAGTAATATTATTACTGTTTTAATATTAATTACCGTTATGTGTCCAACGTTGTAGAGAGCGATTTATAAAACATTCCCATTCTCAGTCATGGACTTGTAGACGAGCCTTTATAATTCACTCTTCCTCTTCCACTGAATCTGTTTCTGGTTCAGACATCCCAGTGTTTCCTGTAGCGTTTACTACAGTAAAGTTGACCGAGTGGATCTCTGAGCTGGTGTGAGCGAGTGGAGGCGGGGCTAATTTGCATATTATTTATGTATACTAAGTGAAGCAAGGGTGTAGAGTTACAGTCAAGTTATTTTAAGGCATGAAGAAAATCTTGTCATGGAATTTTTTATAAATATGTTATTTTGGTGATCAAAGATGAGTTTTAAGGAATAACATTATTGAGATTTTATTAATATGGGCACTTTTTCAGACATAGCGATAGTGTTTTCTTCCCTTCTATGCCGTATATCCGAGTGAAACGCTTCTCAAACAAGAACAAATGTGTCAGAGAACAGAAGAGATGCTGCAAGAGGAAGTTATTCTACTTCAAGATTATGAGGAACATGAATTTGAAGAAAATAAATATGTGCATGAATAAATCATAATAAATACTGCAATATTTTGCATTTTACATTTTGATTTCAAAGTGGCAACTGCATTTATCTGCAGTGGCCATTTACTTTTTAAATTTTTATCATTTCTTTTTAGTCCCTGCTGTAAAATCCATCATAAACCAGTGTGAATTCCATGTTGGTCCAGACTGGTTTATGCTGGTTCCAGCTCGAGCAAAACTGAGCTGGTGTACCCGCATCAAATCATACCTTATGCTGGTGACCACCACTGCCGGATGTTTCAGCAGGTATGAATCAATCCTAATGTTTACGGTCAGTTAACGGTGTGCTGCTTTACCGCTCCAGCAGGCTCATCAGCTTTATCACGAAGCCCAGCTGCAGCATCAGAGTCCCGAGGAGTGCCGCGTCCTCGAGAGGAACTACTCCGACATGGTCAACCTGATGAAGCTGGAGGAGCAGCTCAGCCCGCGCTCCAAGACCTTCTCCAGCTGCGCCGCGGAGCACAAGGGCTTCCAGGACTGCGATGAAGACACCACTTCTGTCACGTCGGACCACTCGGAGGACGTTTTCGACATGACCAAGGGCAACCTGTCACTGCTGGAGAAGGCCATCGCGCTGGAAACGGAGCGGACTAAAGCTTTGCGGGAAAAAATGGCGTCAGAAGCAGTCAGGAGAGATCGACTGCATTTGCATGACGGTTTGAGGCACAGCTGCGTCGAGGAGCGGAAGGCGCGTCTGCACCACGATGGCCTAAAGAAGCCCTACTACCTTAAAGGTAATGTCACATCACAAAACACACGACCAGCACTGCAACTGATTCATCTTGAGAGTTAAGGCCCTAATATACTCAAGGCTAAGTATCGTTCTTTGACTTGGCTTGAAGTATATCAGGGCCTCAACAAACTCCCAAGGGGGTCTCAAGATGACTTAAAATAATGCAAAACAAGCATTAAAAGAAGCTGAAACTAACTCTAACCTAACCTGAGACTTCAAATATTGTTGTGGATAATGGATGACCCTTGAAGTCAAGGGCTTTAGAGGACAACTCACTTTCATTATCACTGAAGTTAATGAACAAATGCTGAAAAGATGGAACCTCTGCTTGGTGATATGAGATATGAATGCAAAATAATACCCTCTCCAATTATATTTAGACTGGCATATATTAATGCAATACTCAATTTTAACCCTGATTTTCCACTCCCCGACAATCAATGGACTCAATGAGTTACGATCGCTACTGGAAAAACAATTTCACTCAGAAATTGCCAGTAAATTTCACAAATAATTACAAAGAAATAGAAAGTAACATTGAATTAAATATTGAATTTTGAGTTTCTTGAACAATGTACTCCAATAACCTTTGTTTTATTTACAATAAATAATTGTACAGTTTATACAAACAAACAGTTGTGTACGATCAGAGGACTTTGAAAGTGGTTTAGTGTACGGGCAGCATTACTCTAATGAAAGTAAGTTAGGGCACATGCTACCAGTTTCCACCATCTTCACCAACAATGTATGTAATTACCAATAATTTTCTTCTACTCTCCTCATTTTAATACAAACTGTATGACTTTCTTCCTTCCATGGAACACAAAATAAAATATTTTAAGCTATTCTTCCCATGCAATGACAAACTACATTTACATGGGCTGTTAAAAAAAGATAGAGAGAGAGAGAGAGAGAGAGAGAGAAGCATCTTAACTTCATTCACAGTTACTAGACATGTGAGAACAAACCTAGCAAGTCTGAAAATATGCATGCAAAAGTTTATTAAATACGGTGCACATATTTTAGACATCTGTGGAAAATCTACAAACTATAAAAGGACATTATTTCATTGTATTAGGCAATGTGAGCACCTACAGTGCTTTTGGAAAGAGTCAGTTTGTACAAAATGTAAAATGGGTGATGAAGAAATTCTCTTCGATTGCTGCCTTCAGTCTTCTTCAGTCATGAGCAGAAGTTTATCCTACATTACTGCCTAATAATTTTCTTCTTGTTCACCTATTCAATCAAACCAAAAAAAAACATTTTTATGATCTGGAACTCCTTCATGTATTTTCTAAAACAGAATGAGTGGACTGATGAGTAATGCTAACCAGTACACCAATGATCATGATGACGTGTGTGTGAGAACGTGAGAGAATTAAGCATTAATTTTCAGATTATAACAACCTCATTTTCAGTCTGTTGTTGTGCGGCTTTGAATATGTTTCTCATTTCTGAGTGAACTGCTCCTTTAGTAATGAAATGATATCCGCTCACTCTCGACATGCCCAGAGCGGACGGGTCAGTTTAAGTGGACGGGTTCAGCGCTCCTCTGCGTTCCTCTGCTCTGAGAGAGGATCTCGTCCTGACCTCGGGACAAGCTTTCTCAAACATGCCCATGCCTGCAGTGCAAACAGCAGTGGCTTAATGCTGTTCAAACAGGCCGGCGCGGCCACATCACAGGCTAAGCTTGTCAGGCATAAGTAATGGCGATCTGCACGGCCGGGAGAACAGCAAATCTCATCCCAGGGACACAGCCTGTGCTCGTGCGGCCTATTTATAAACCTCTGCTCGGTAATATCGCTGTGGCACTGGAGATCACACTGGAACATCAGACAGGGCTGCTTATTCCGAGGTAGTTTCAGTACGATTCCTGCTTTATTCCTGTTTCTCCAGAGACACGGGATCAAGAATGAAGGATTTCCCCAAAACCGTTAAAATCATCTGGTCATGCGTTTGAATGGTTAAAATCCGTTTTAATATCATTATTATAGTTTTTATAAACGAGGCCAGATGATGCTATTATTTTGTTTATTTGAATATTTTAACATGCACCAAAGTTCAATAAACACATTGTTTTTCACATAATGTACATTATTGCAGTACCTCTATTCCCAGTCTGTCTGAAATGCTCTTTCTACAAATCCAGAGTGCTCTGATTGGCCAGCGGTCCAGGTGCGTTCCTCAAGCGTGCGTCAGAAATGATGACAGCCCTCAGTTTCAGATTTCAAGGCTTCTAAAGGAATTCATTTCTCAGAACTTGTGCTTTTACTGGGCAAGACGGAGTAAACAACTGCGTCACAGAGACTCACGGATGCTCGGTCAAATTTCGGTTTGTTTTTCACCAAACCCTATCATATACCCCCAGAACACCTGTAATATACGGCACAGATCATTCTGTGACTGCGTCTGACACTGGTCCATATTCACTGCCATTATGTGGACGAGTGTCAGCGGGACGTTTTTGTCCTGCGAATTTGGCTTCATCTGATCGACTTTCATAGAGAACAAACTATATAAAATGATCATCAGCCAATAACGAAACGCTTTCACTGTATTGGAAAGACTGACTCAGACACTCTTCAGAATTTCTCATTTTGTGTTCCACAGAAATGCAGTTTAAAATGACATGAGGGTGAGGAAATGATGTCACAATGGTCATATTTGAGTGAACACACCCTTAAAAAACACATGCGAGCTTTCATCCTCTGTTCTCCAGCCGAGGAAGGGCTGACAGCACGCATGAACGGACGTTTGGCCAGCGCGCGCGGCAGACACTATCTTTGTAATGGCAGAATAATGAGGGACGCTCGGCCATTACACTGCGATAGCATCTCGGCACGGCAGAAATAGCGGCAGACGGTGCCTAACCAGGGGGCATTATGATTTATAAAAAGTGTGGAGGCCTGACAGTTATGGAAGGAGCTCTTCCTTAAAGAAGGCACGAGGCGGAGATGGAAATTGAACAGTATCAGTATGACCGATAACAAACGACAGGACCACTGACTGCACATTAATTATCCACAGACGCTATGGTAATGGGGCCATTTGCTATGCAAAGCATGGCTTGTCCGGAGCCACAATCAATATCCAGCACTTTCTAATATGTATTCCGCTCGGGTCGGCTGTGCTCTTTCTCGTTTGTTTTCTCTCTCTTTGAAACGGCGGCAGAACAGTCTGAGGATTCAGGGCTTATTAGACGCTTACAATCATAAAGTTCCCTATGATGCTTTTCCAGATATCATCTTTCGTGTGGAGTGTAATATAGTTGTTTGTGAATGTAAAAGGTCTGCAGAGTTTTAAAGATCAAAGTGCAGGTAAAGGGAGTTATTGTCTCCCGAAACAAATTTGCATAATACCAGCCTCTGGTCCTCATTGGCTGAACAGCGTCTCTTTGCCCCGCCCTCAATCTCTGTAGTTTATCTGAGACTGGAAGAGTTTGGTTGGTGTTGTTCATGTCGAGAAGACGCTGTTTTCTGCCGCTAAAGCAAATACACTTTGAGATTGATACGGTAAAACCGGCGCCATCATTACTGTTCAAATTACTGTGAATCAAGTACTGATAATGCAAGTTACGTTTCTGACATGTGCTGTAAGCAGTCCAACCAATCACAACAGATGGCCATCTGACCAATCAGAGCAGAGCTCTCAGAAAGGCGTGGTTTAAAGAGACGAATCCTTGATCGAAGCGTTTCAGACTCTGAGAGAAAAGAGCTGATGCTGCAGTGGATATTATGAGGAAATTAAACTGTTTTTGGACCTTGGATGAATGTGAATCTAAAACAAAATGAGAAAATCGTATTGAATTTGGCAGAACTCAAAAAATTGAATACACTTTCCATTCCAAAACCACTGACTTTAAAGCAGGTTTTGTTGGTCAATGGTGAAAAATAGCAACACGCCAACAATGCACCTGAACACGCCTCGTTTTCACACCAGCACAGCCATGGGCGAACAGATCATTTGATACGTAAACAACGCGGCGCTGGACGTGAAACTGATGACTGTCGAGCTGAAACTAGCAAAAAACACTTGCGTCGCGCCTGGTGTCGCGGTGCTCTGGGTGTGTGATAGGACCATCTGTCATTATTTTCGTGATAAGTAAGCATATATCCGTCAGGTTTAGGGTTAAGGGAGACACGAGAATTTGATGGGCTTTTATTTAATCACAAATAAAACAAAAATTCCCCTGTGGGAAAACAGGACTGAACACAGAGAATATATAGAGAAGGAAATGATGAGGGTAACAAGGGAGAGCAGATGGGGCAAATAAACCAATAATCAGGTAACCAGGAGAATACATGACACATAGAAACAAACATGACAAAACACGAGCCACGTGCTACAGAGAACAACACAACAACAGAATGAAAACATAAACCAGACGCTCCGCAAAAACACACGAGAGGATGAGGGAACGAACACTCAAGACATGCAGCGTGAATGTCTGAACCCCGACAGACACCGAACGCTCCACACGAACAACACGAAAGAGCACACGACCAATCACAACACCGCAGGACTGTCCCAAAACAATCTCCCTCCCGAACATCATTACTGCACTGGGCATTTTTACAGTTCTGTTGTGATCCTCATTATTGTGATAAAATAAAACGATTACAGAACAGTTCCATGCGTTCAGTAGTTCTTCAGTGTTCCCAGCGCTGTTCTTCATGTAGTTGAAGGACATTTGACGCTGCACTGCCATCTCTGGCTGTAAACTTTTCTCTGGGTTCAGGGTTTTCCTCATGTTTCCACTTTGTGTTATGCTCAGTTTTTGTTTTGTCACTCTTCTGCCTTTTCCCCTTCTTTTGTGGTAGAAAATATGAATAAAAGAACACGAAAGGTATTTTCTTTATGCAAATTAGAATTTGATTCATTAGATTTGAGCTGAAATACATTTGATGATTCATGTGTGTTTGTGTGATCGCAGTCCTTCAGTCCTCGTGGTTTCACTGCAGTCGTTCTCAGTCTCACACGCTCTCATGCTATTCCTGTCTGTTTCCAGATTACTTTGATACAGACGGCAACACGATGCCTGTTACTAGGTTACCCCATCCTTAAAATTTTAATCAGGGTAACTGTAGCGTACTCACTCTCTCTGTTTGAAACACAGCCAGTATCCCGGACAGACGTCAGGAAGAGATCTAGGTCCAGGATAGACACACAGAGACACACTGACAAGGACAAAAGGTCACAAGATCGGGGTCAGACATTTTTGAAAGAAGTCTCTTCTGCTCACCGAGACTGATTGATTTGATCAGAAATACAGTATACACTGCACTAATGTGAAGTATTGTCACAATTTCAAATTGTTTTCTATGGCGCTTCATATTTTTGTGGAAACAGATTTTTTTTTGGACTCTTTAATGAATAGAAAGTTGAAAAGAACAGCATTTATTTAAAAAAACAATGCAATGTGCATATTATTTTTGGATAGTTAAGTCTAAGTACATGTAAATACTATACATTTGCGGAATTATTACTTTTTTTTAAAAAAATTTCAATCATTGTGAAATCATTTCAGATTTGTTCACTATTAACTGTGGTTGGTTGCTTTGCATGTCGGTGTTTCTGACTTTATCAGACCAGTTCTTATTTCTGAACAGACGAATCAGTAATAATAATATATGCGTGTGTGTGATTGTGTGTGTGCTCAGATTCTTCCCGGTCGGGGAAAAAAGAGAGCCGCTGTCCAACGCCTGGCTGTGACGGCACGGGTCATGTGACGGGGTTGTACCCGCACCACCGCAGCCTGTCTGGATGCCCGCATAAAGACAGAGTCCCACCAGAAAGTAAGAACACTACAAGCTCCTTCTGAACTTCAGTGCCACGCTTGCTTGCTTCTTCCTTTCAATCTTTGCTTTTAATTTTCATACCGGCATAAATGAAAGAGCTCATAATCATCGTGTGATTGTACGTGTGTGTCTTCCGTTCATTCTGCATGCGTCCTGCTCCACACTAAAACACCTGCTCAACTTTTGTAGATAGATAGATTGTGACACAAGCCAGCTACTATCACAGAACATCACTGTATTCACCAAATCCACAGCCGGCAGAGCTCTGCAGGGACGATGCTTTCATTTAGCACGGAGGGTCTCGTCGTCCAAGTCAGTGGGGTTTCTGAACGGTGTTTTTGTTAAAGCTCTGTGGTGAACAACATGAAACACTAGTATAACCTGCTTGCGATGTTCTTAAAGCTTACTAACAAGTGTCTGACTGACACTACAGAGGCTGTCGGGAACATTAAACATCATCTGTCATCACCACAGGTCAACTCTTCTACTCCCCGGTCACTCTCACAGCCTCATTAGGGGCGAGCTCTGATCCGCTGGCGTTCTTCTTCCTCTTCTTCCTCCTCTGCTCTTGAGTCTGTGGCCCACAGAACTGCTTGTGGGAAAGTTGTGAAGTTTGGCACACTGATAGAAGACAGTCCTAACATTAACTACAGCAAATTTGGTGTCTCTAAATCAAACTCTCTAGCGCCACCACTTTTCACATTTTCACTCATGTTTACTAACTTTTACTAAATTTTCCCGCCAAAAAGCTCCTCCCAGACGGATCCTCCAATTTTCATGAAAATCAGATTAGATCATATTCAGACTGTGCTGGTAAAAAGATATTAAAATCTTTCTGATAAACCCGATCATTCTCGAATGACCCTTAAGTACTTCTTACTTGTTTTTTTGTGCTTGGCCTCTTAATGGCTGCTTGCAGCTATATTTGTGTTTATAATTGCTTTATTGCAAAGTATTCTAACTCCAACTTTCAGAAAAACTGTTTTTTTTTAAATAAAGACTGAAACCTAAGGTTTGCTTTTTATTTCTGGAGATTGTATTTAGGTTTCAAAATTCATAAAATCTGTGTTCATTTGTGAAAAAACCCTGTAAGTATCACGATCTTTTGTTGATCACATTCATTTATTTATTTGGAATAATCCAAAACCCATTGGAAAAATCCAGGGTGATACCTACAGAAACACATCATACTTCAGCGCTCTATACTCACTGATGTTTCAGTTTTCCCGTCAAAAATAGTATCAGCTCGTGATGTTTAATGACTTTCACTTCACCCGTCTCTTCATTGAGATATTGAGAAGAAAGAAAGAATATAATTGACATCATCCTGTGTATTAACCTGCTCGTTCTGATGGATCTTTAGCTCTAACAATGAAACTCTATTGTTTTATGAAAATTGTATTTTTGAACATTTTTACACCTGAATGCACAAGGATTTTGTATCAACTTAAACTTTTTCATAATTTAATTAAAATTTTCTTGAAATGATTTAAAAGAAGTTCCTACAGTATGTATACCGATATGAATGTGTTCAGAAACAATGTGACTATTAATTATATATATATATATATTACGATTAAAGATTATATATCATGAAGATAAAAATGATCCGTCTACCCTTCAGCTTACAAGGAAATCTCTGGGACTGTGAAGAGGAGCCGTCGCAGTATCACAGACATGCATGAATGCGTTTATTGTTTCTGTTGGTAATTACGACGCTATCTTAATGGAGGCCAGTTTAATAAGTTGGTTAGATTTCTCATTTTGTTTTAGATGCTCAATTAAATCCAGTTCAATAAACTGTAATAATTAAAATCTGATGAAAGTTACAGACAGGAAGAACGAGTGAGATTTCCTTTAATTCACCTTGAGCAAACGTCTCGCTAAAACATCTTCTACGTGATTCATTAAAATGCTTTAAAAATGTGTGTTTTTACTCACAAATGAACCAGATGGCAATCAAACTGATGGCTTTGACTACAGACTGAAATTAGTTAACAAAAAGATTTGCTTTTCAAGTGCCCAGATGGCAAGAGCTGACGCCGAGGTGGCGAAGCAAGGGCGTTTTTAGATGACCGTCACATGACGTGTGACACACAGATTCTGGAAGACGCTGGGTCACTTCCTGGCTCTTCTGTCTGTATAATGCTGCTCTTATCTTCAGACAACACCGGAAGCTGTCTGATGTCATTTCAGATTATTGAGAGCCCATTTTAGAGTAATCGTGAAGAAAACAAACATGTGCTGCTTCTCCTTACTATCTGCTCCAACTCATGCGTTCACAAAGACATTCTATGTACTTACATCAATCAATCAATCAATCAATCAATCAATGTTGGGATAATACGGGTGAGGTTAGGCACAGGTATGGGTAGGTTTAAGGTGGGTTGAGTGGTAGTAGAAGAATTAACAGTGTAATTATAGATGTAATCACATGAAAGTATTTTTAAAATATAAGTACAACACACATGCACACAATAAGTGTTTCATATCAAATGATTTGTTTAAATGTTAGAAAAACAAGACAATTAATATAAAAAATTACATTTTACACTTTATAAAAAATCCAGTTAAATATACAGTAAAGAAAAAAAAACGGCAGCTAGAGTTACCAGACATTTCAGGTATTGACATTTACTCGACAGTTTATAGTTTATATATTGTGGAAGTTTATCAATTGAAAGTTTTCAGGTAAATAAAATATAAGTGCATAAATACACGGTGGACACATACAAAACACCACCAGAATAACATGACACTAAAATAATACAGTAAATGTGCTAAATAACAGAAATTCAACACTAAACATCCCAATAAACATTAATGATGACAAAATATGAGAAGAATCCATTAATTATATATATATTATATATTCACATTCATCTTCTGTGAATGTCCTTTTACTGTTTTTCACTACAAATTGGTGGTTCATATTACCAGCAAAAACCATATATGACCATACAGTATTTTACAGTAAAATTACTTCATGTAGGCCTAATGTAACCATTTACAGTAGTGTAACGTAACAAAGATGACAGAAGAAGGAATTAGCTCGTCCTTTATTCAAAAGAAACACAATTATCCAGGAATCACAGGAGGAAACAAACAAGACACAACCAAACTCTAAACTACTAAAATACTAAGATAACCTAAACTATTGAACTAAATAAGAAGGCGGATAATTATAAGAAACCACGGAAACAAACGGGGACAAAACTAAACAGAGCAGGGAAACAGGAACTAAAGGAAACAGACCATTAAATCAAAATAACAATAATAATAAAAAGAGTCCATAACCATGACCAGTATAATGATAAGGCAACGTTTTACTGTGAAGAGTTTGTGTAGATGATCATTAGACCGAGGTGACAGACGTTTAGTTCATTCAAAGCTGTGTTAAGTTCCACATTTGCATTCATTTGGTTTCGCAGATGTTTGTCTAAGTAAAACCTCTCACTGTTTCTTTAGACAAATCTAGTTGTGCACAAATCTTAAAGTGCAGCTAGTGTGTTTTTCTCCATCTTCATCTGTCTTTAGTGTGTAATGTTGCTGTTTGATGATGAAAAAGCTCGTCAAAGTTCCAGTTCTTCTCTATATCAGTGTTTCTGAACTCCTGAAACGCCTCCATCTTGAGTTTTCTTCACAATATTCCTCATTTAAATAATTCATGCGCAGAATAAAGGGGCGGGGCCTGCTCGAGTTAGTTAGTAGTGTTGAAACTGGTGGTTATGGTAAGGGGCGGGGCATTTCCCAAACACCAATCACAACACACCGCTCCAGCCGACCAATCAGAGCACACTGTGCTTTTCTGAAGGAGGGGCTTCATAGAGACAGGAAGTAAACAGAGTGACTGACAGAGTTACTGACAGACTGGGAAGAGAGGGGCTGAACAATGAGGAAAATAATGTTTTTTGAAACTTTGTAAAAGGGCATAATATGGCCTCTTTAAATGAAGCTTTACTTGCGTTCAGACACGTGAAGACATGCGTCTCAGTGGGTGGAGGTGAGCAGATCCAGCCTGCTGCTCAGTAATGAACATGTCAGGGTATGCTGAAGATGAGGGTGAGGGATTAAGGAGCTGATAATGATGAAGATGAGCACCGGAAGAGCGCCGGTCTGCTCGCCCCAGCCCACGCTCTCTGCCCCACTCCAGCGTCCTAATGAACAGTAATCTAATTGCTGTCGGCAGGGAGTTCAGACAGTCATGGACAGAGAAGACAAAGACATGTGCAGATGAATTATAGAGTCTGGGATCAGAGAGAGGGAGCGTTTGGGAGGTGATTTCATTGATTGCTGATGTGTGTCTACTGCAAAGGAAAGACAATCAAGAGCAGCAACACCTCACACCAAAGGACTGGACGCTTGAGTTTAGCTGACGGCTTCAGCTCGTGATGAGCATGTAATCTCTCTGTCAAACTCACAACTGACCGTCTTCAAGCTGGAAATCTGACTAAAAAGAGGCACTAGAATAGAATATAATGGGATAGTATTGGATAGAATAAAATGGCATAGAATAGAATAGAATGGGATAGATTAGAATGGATATAATAGAATGGGATTGGATAGAAGAGAATAGAATAGAATGGGATATGGTAGAGTAGAATAGAATGTGATACAATAGTATAGAACGGAATAGAATAGAGTAGAATATAATGGAATAGAGTAGAGTAGAATAGAATGGGATATAGTAGAGTAGAGTAGAATAGAATGGGATTTAGTAGAGTAGAGTAGTGTAGAATAGAATAGAATGGGATTTAGTAGAGTAGAATAGAGTAGAATAGAGTGGGATATAATAGAGTAGAGTAGAATAGAATGGGATTTAGTAGAGTAGAGTAGAGTAGAATAGAATGGGATTTAGTAGAGTATAGTAGAGTAGAATAGAATAGAGTAGAGTAGAGTAGAGTAGAGTAGAATAGGATATAGTAGAGTAGAACAGAATAGAATGGGATACAATAGTATAGAACGGAATAGAATAGAGTAGAATATAATGGAATAGAATAGAGTAGAGTAGAATAGAATGTGATATAGTAGAGTAGATTAGAATAGAATGGGATATAGTAGAGTAGAGTAGAATAGAATAAAACAGAATAGAATGGAATGGAATAGAATAAGATACAGTAGAGTAGAATAGAATAGAATGGGATAAAATAGTATAAAATGGAATAGAATAGAGTAGAATATAATGGAATAGAATAGAGTAG
>CM076069.1:167500-170000 GCA_038088235.1 Zacco platypus | reverse complement strand
CTTTTACAATTGAAATCATTTTTTTTTACTGTGTAGGTGAAGTTGTAAATGTGCCTCTTTGTTATAAAGTGAATATCTTACAATTAGGCACCAATTTGTGTTGAATTTTCTGTGTAAAGCCCATTGATCACCGGCAGCAGACACACGATTCAGCATAAACTGCTGGCTGTGTCTGTTTCAGGCCCATGTGCTTTGTGAAACAGCTGGAGATTCCACAGTACGGCTATAAAAACAACGTTCCCACTTCAACCCCGCGCTCCAACCTGGCCAAAGAGTTAGAGAAGTACTCCAAAACCAGCTTTGACTACAACAACTATGACAACCCCAACAACATCTACAGCAAACGGCACACTGCCGCTCCCAAGATCCACGGCCGGGACGCGCTGCCCAAGAGTGACGAGGGTAAGAGCCGCACGCCAGCGCAGTGTTCTGCCCAGAGGAGCCTCTTCCGCTCCTGCATTTATTTGATCAAAAGTACAGTAAAAACAGTAATATTGTGAAATATTATTCCAGTGTAAATCATGTGTTTTCTATGTGAATATATAGTACAGTGTCATTTATTCCTGACTCTTCAGCATCATTACTCCAGTCTTCAGAGTCACATGATCCTTCAGAAATCATTCTGATATGATGATTTGATGATCAAGAAACATTTATGATTATTATCAGTGTTGAAAACAGTTCATTTTTCAGGATTCTTTTATGAATAGGAAGTTCAAAAGAACATTTTCAATTTATTGTGTTCTTGCCAGGGTTATTATTATTATTATTATTATTATATCATAAACTAAAACTAAAACTATATAAAAAAATGTTACTGGAAATCACCAAAATTAAATAGTACAATGTAAATAGTATAATAGTATGTACATCATATATCCTAAATAGTATATTAATGATACTAACATAACACTGGTCCTTGCTGAATAAAAGTATTAATTTCTTTACAAAACAAAGTAATGACACTGAAGTCACGTTTTAAATGTCTTTTTAATGAGCTTTTCACTTTAATTTTTCAGAGCCATTTTTGTAATTACTTTTAACCAACAGAACCAAAGAAACAGCTGTACCGTGACAAATCTATTATATATATAGTATTCACCCCCTTACATTTTTCACTCTTTGTTAAATTGCAGCCATTTGCTAAAATCATTTAAGTTCATTTTTCCTCATTAATGTACTCACAGCACCCCATATTGACAGAAAAACACAGAATTCTTGACATTTTTGCAGATTTATTAAAACAGAAAAACTGAAATATCACATGGTCCTAAGTATTCAGACCCTTTGCTGTGACACTCATATATTTAACTCAGGCGCTGTCCGTTTCTTCTGATCATCCTTGAGATGGTTCTACACCTTCATTTGAGTCCAGCTGTGTTGATTATACTGATTGGACTTGATTAGGAAAGCCACACACCTGTCTATATAAGACCTTACAGCTCACAGTGCATGTCAGAGCAAACGAGAATCATGAGGTCAAAGGAACTGCCTGAACAGCTATATATAAATATATATATATATATAGTTTATATATATTTATTCCATTTTCATTTTAGTTTAGTATTTTTGTTGTTTTTTTATTTTATTAGATTTTTGTCTATTTAGTTCATTTTTTAATTCATTTTTTATTTCAGTTTTAGTTATTTCATCAGGTTAACTATATTTATTTATCAGAAACATACACTCTAGAAAATTTGTTTTGCAATATGGGTATTTAAACAACTGTCTATAACTGTCTTTTTTTAATGCTAGTTTGATATTTTGTTGTTCTCTGAAGATGACATTTTAAGTTTGTTTTAAGTGTCCAAATAGTTTTTGCATCCGCCATGGATCATTATCATCACATGACTCTCGAACATGTGACTGCTGAGGTCTGAGAGCGCTAGATGCGTTTGATCAGGAACTCAACCCTGTCAGGAAAGCCTCGGAGATCACCCTCACTGTATTTCTGAGCTATGGAAATGTATGGAAATGATCTTGAGGCAGATGCATAATGAATGAGGAGGTTTAGGCAAATCACAGTCTGGATTTAGGGCTGCTGCTAATTGCAATTCTGTGCGCAAGACTGTGAGATCCCCGGCCACGCTTTAATGACCAGACTGGAGGGAGAAGAGAGAGAGAGAAAGAGAGAGAGAGAGACACAGAGAGAGAGAGAGAGAGAAAGAGACACACAGAGAGAGAGAGAGAGAGAGAGAGAGAGAGAGAGAGAGACACACAGAGAGAGAGACAGAGAGAGAGAGAGAGACAGAGAGAGAGAGAGAGACAGAGAGAGAGAGAGACAGAGAGAGAGAGACAGAGAGAGAGAGAGAGAGAGAGAGAGAGACAGAGAGAGAGAGAGAGAGAGACAGAGAGAGAGAGAGAGAGAGAGAGAGAGAGAGAGAGAGAGACGGCAGCAGGACGCCGGTGGGAGATGTCACTTTGATGCCCAGCTGGTGTTGTGGCTCATTGTGTCAAACTGTAGCGAGCGTCTCTCCGTCTCTCATCCCGACACCCCCCC
>CM076069.1:0-160000 GCA_038088235.1 Zacco platypus | reverse complement strand
TTTAAACATCATTTCATTCAACCTGTTCATGGCTCAGCTTCTCTCTAGGATGTGATGTGATTTTAGGCCTCACACACTCTTGCAGACAGTGAAGCTAAACTGGAAACAATGAACAATAAAAACAGCATCATAGATATTTGGGCAACACTTTGCATTAACAGCCAATCAGAATTCAAGTTCCACTAGACACTAATGCATAGGCTGTTACTGGACCCAACAGTGTATCCGAATTAGAGCTGTCACATTCATTTGATGATTGTTTTAAAGCATCTTTACAGAAAGTCATACTGTTATCTCTTTAGTGATAGCAGTCGTCCGTACCAGTGAGTGTATTAGTGGAGTATGAGGGAGTGGAGTGGAAGCCTGCCCATACTCCTAAGGCAGATAAGTGTGTGCAGTGCTCAGTCCCTAGTGTGATGGTTGAGGAGTGGGAAAGGATCTGTTTCCCGAGTCCTTCATCATCCAGTTCCAAGTCTCTTTTGTCTTCCAGCACCAAGTCTCCTTGGTCGCTGATGCTCCCGCTCAGCACTAAGTCTGTTTCTTTACCCAGCACCAAGTCTGATTCACCGCCAAATACCAAGTCTGTGTTGTTGCTGATGCTCAAACCCTGAATCCCACTCCCTCCTCATCTACTGCTGCCATCCAGTTCTTCGGCCCCATCTGTGCTGTCTCCCTTTGGCTCTTTGGTCCTCCTTCACTGTCTTCACCAAGCAGATTGGATTTTCCTTGGGCTTCCAGGTCTCCAGCTCCACCCTGGTGTGTAGATCCCCTGGCTCTACCTCAGCCCTCCCAACTCTGGACACCACCTCAGCTTATCAACACATCGGCTCCACCTTGGCTCCACACTCCCTCTGCTCCACCATGGTCCGTCATCCCTCAGGCTCTGCAAGGCTCCCTCATTGCACTGGCTCATCACCCTAGTTGTGCTACGGATGACTGGTCCTCTGGCTATGCCTCGTCCCTCCACGCCTTTGACTCCATGGGCTCTTCCTTCTGTCCGGATCCACCATTGTCCTCGCTCCCTCCGGTTCCACCTCGGTCCCACCAGTCTGCGGTTCCACCTCAGCCCCTCAGTCCATCAGTTTTGCCCTGGATCTTCTTCTCTTCAGCTCTACATGGGTCTCCACCATGCCTGACTTAACCTCAGTCGGTCAGGCTCTGCTCTGGCTCCTCCCTCCTTCATTTCAGCTGTGGGACTGCATCCTGATGATTGAGGGTTGAGGGTTATTCCCTGGCTCCACCTACCACCATCTCCTCCCTGGCCCCTCCTGCCATTATCCCCTCCTTGGCTCCTTCCTCATTCTTGGTGGTCCTTTCTGCCAGCTTCGCCCCCTCCCACCCTCCCCTGTTGGACTTTTTTTTGAAAGGGGGGTAATGTCATGTTTAGTTTTTCATAGTATCATTGTTTCCCATTCTGTTTCCTTTCTTGGGACCTGTTTCTCATTTCTTTCATTGGTTTTGGTTGATATACATTAAACCTGTTTTCTGTTAGTTCTTGTTCCACTCTCATCAATATAAAATGGTTGTTCTGTAGAGTGCTGAAGTTACAGTATCTCACAGAAGTGAGTTAGAGAAGTGAGAATCACTTACTCTCACTTTATTTAAATGTCTTAATACCTGCAGTGTCACGGCATGGTTGAGGCAAAGAGGAAAAATATCAGGATATACAGTATCTTACAGAAGTGAGTACACCCCTCACATTTTTGTAAATATTTTATTATATCTTTTCATGTGACAAAACTGAAGAAATGACACTTTGCTACAATGTAAAGTAGTGAGTGTACAGCTTGTATAACAGTGTAAATTTTCTGTCTCCTCAAAATAACTCAACACACAATGTCTAAATCGCTGGCCACAAAATGAGTACACCCCTAAATAAAAATGTCCAAATTGGGCCCAAAGTGTCAATATTTTGTGTGGCCACCATTATATTCAAGCACTGCCTTAACCCTCTTGAGCATGGAGTTCACAGAGCTTCACAGGTTGCCACTGGAGTCCTCTTCCACTCCTCCATGACTACATCACAGAGCTGGTGGATGTCGTCATGGACCTTGTGCTCCTCCACCTTCCGTTTGAGGATGCCCTGCAGATGCTCAATAAGGTTTAGGTCTGGAGACATGCTTGGTCAGTCCATCACCTTTACCCTCAGCTTCTTTAGCAAGGCAGTGGTCGTCTTGGTGTGTTTGGGGTCATTATCATGTTGGAACACTGCAATGCGGTCCAGTCTCAGAAGGGAGGTGATCATGCTGTGCTTCTGTATGTCACAGTACATGTTGGCATTCATGTTTTCCTCAATGAACTGTAGCTCCAGTGCCTGCAGCACTCATGTATCCCCAGACCATGACACTCCCACCACCATACCTGACTGTAGGCAAGACACACTTGTCTTTGTACTCCTCACCTGGTTGCTGCCACACGCTTGACACCATCTGAACCATATAAGTTTACCTTCGTCTCATCACACCACAGGACATGGTTCCAGTAATCCATGTCCTTAGTCTACTTGTCTTCAGCAAACTGTTTAAAGGCTTTCTTGTGCATCATTTTTAGAAGAGGCTTCCTTCTGGGACAACAGCCATGCAGACCAGTTTGATGCACTGTGCGGTGTATGGTCTGACAGGCTGACTCCCCCACCCCTTCAACCTCAGCAGTAATGCTAGCAGCACTCATACGTACGTCTACTTCCAAAACACAAGCTCTGGATATGACGCTGAGCACGTGCACTCAACTTCTTTGGCCGACCATGGCTAGGCCTGTTCTGAGTGGATCCTGTCCTGTTAAACTGCTGTATGGTCTTGGTCACCGTGCTGCAGGTCAGTTTCAGGGTCTTGGGAATCTTCTTCTAGCCTACGCCATCTTTATGTGGAGCAACAATTCTTTTTTCAGATCCTCAGAGAGTTCTTTGCCATGAGGTGCCATGTTGAACTTCCAGTGACCAGTATGTGTGAGAGCGATAACACCAAATTTAACACACCTGCTCCCCATTCACACCTGAGACCTTGTAACACTAACAAGTCACATGTCACCGGGGTGAGAAAATGGCTAATTGGGCCCAATTTGGACGTTTTCACTTGGGGGGTACTCGCTTTTGTGGCCAGTGGTTTAGACATTAACGGCAGTGTGTTGAGTTATTTTGAGGAGACAGCAAATTTACACTGTTATACAAGCTGTACACTCACTACTTTACATTGTAGCAAAGTATATAAACTACACATAAAATATAATAAAATATTTACAAAAATGTGAGGGGTGTACTCACTTCTGTGAGACACTGTATATCCCGTATATTTCATCTTTGCCTCAACCATGCCGTGACACTGACGTAAGACGTTTAAATAAAGCGAGAGTGAATGATTCTCAAAATGTTTTAATAAAAATATGATTGGATGTTGCAGATGTATATGAAAAGTCTGCAAAGTCTGATGCTCGGGCACACACCGGCGGAAAGTAATTAAGGAATTGTTGTGAGCAAGTGTAAACAATCCTCAGAAAGCATCAATGAAGAGACTATCAGTTGTTTCATTTGGAAAATAGCTGGTTGTCAAAGAGTCTGATGTAAGATTAACATTTTCCAAATTTAATTAGCTGGCATTTATGCAACAATGTTGAGAAATTTAGGGTATGGCTTTGATTTTAATTAGTAGCATCTCTGATTTCAGGCAGAATTACAATAACGTGATGCTGTTAATCAACACATGATATAATATATCAGATGAATTCAATCTAATCTCAATTGGCAGCCCTAAGGAAAACATTCCAGGTCTTTTAACGTTTCTAACTTATACCCCTGTAATGCACACAGAGGTGTTGTAAAGCTCATGTGGGGACTAGATTGAAGTGTTGCCATTGGAATTTTAGTGTTTTTTTTAGAACTTTTAGTGTAATATTATATTTCCTTGGCCTTTCATCCTGTCTATTTTTTCTGGAGACAGATGTCCAACACCAGGGTGTGATGGGAGTGGTCACGTGACCGGTAATTACGCCTCACATAGAAGGTGTGACTCCATTTTCTAATGGTGGATTCAGTCCAATCAATTTATTGTTTTCAGCTTACTTCAACCATACTGTCGGAAAGTTATCAGACTGCCTCTCCATGTTAACCCTTTGAATATTTCACCAGAGATCCTGGGACAAGAGCTAATGTAAAGAGAATAAAAGCCATTAAAATGCTTTGCTAGGTTACTAAACAGAGCAGATATCCCTTCACTTGCACCATTGCTTTATTGCATTTGCAGTCCTTTCTGAGTGGACTATGTCTGTGTGTGTATGTGTATGTGTGTGTGTGGGTGTATGTGTGTGTGTGTGTGTGTTTTTTTAGTATTAGTAGAATGTCTGACCGCCAGTTTTATTTGACTAACATCTGAATGTGCAATCTTTTAGTCTTTCAGGTTGTCCTTTAGCAGATAAAAGCATTCGGAGTCTGATGGCCACCAACTCACAAGAACTCAAGTAAGTATCAAACTGTACAGCACAAACAGCTCAAATCTCATTTCATTGCTTATATTCTAAAAGATGTTTTCACACTCGAGACATAATCCAATGCACCTCACAATCCACAAATATGAGTTCATCAATACCTTATTTTTAAAACATTACTTTGATGATAAACATGTGACTGCAGCTTAATAAGCGGTTATTTATAAATTCTACAGCGCTACTTTCTATTATTTGAACAGTGACAGAGAATCACAGTGAGTTGGAAATGTACTGGACTGTATGCCTTTAATTTGAACTGATAACGGATTATATTTTGGTTTTATAGAGTTGAAAAAAGTATTAATGACCCCTGAGGACATCCTCTTTTGAAACACTAGCATACTGTTAAAAAGAGGACAGAAATAATATACTTTAAAAGAATATACTTAATATTTGTCCTTATACATTTGTAATGATGAAGTTGCAATTTAGTACATTTAAAATAAATCAAATTTAAATGTGATATCAAATAAAACACTACAGTTCAAAGTGCTTTAGTCAGTTAGTGAACACATGCAAATTAATGACAGAAGTTTATTAAAACAATGATGACACTTAAGTTGCCTTTTATTTCATTAATATATTATCTGCACGTTTTTACTTTTAAGAAATCTCACAGTATAACAGAGACAAACACACCACTGTGAAAGAATGACATTTGAAAATAAAACATCCACATTTTGTCTTGTTCTGTGTAATCCATTCAGATGTAAGGATGAATGAGGATATGCACACTATGATATATTCCAATGAAAAGCAATGTTTTTCTTTTTCAAAGCAACATTTTGTTGATGTTTGTTTTAATTTAACAAAATCTGTGAAGTATTTCAATTCAATTCAAATTTATTTGTATAGCGCTTTTCACGATACATATCGTTTCAAAGCAGCTTTACAGAGAATGGATGTCAACATTACAATTTAAAGAATGCAGTTAGCAAATAACATAATTTAGTTAATTAATTTACAATCAGAGTTAACAGTTTAACTGAAGTTGGAAGCAAAGAGCTCCCGGAAAATAAATTACATTAACAATAATTAGGATATAGAATTGGGCAATGTGCATGTTGAAGTAATATCACAAATAATAGTATCAGTCCACAAATAACAGTCAGGTTTCCTGAGAGTGACACGCAGAGCTTTTGGTTTCTCTTAATATTTTCTGAGGTAGATGGAATGAAGCTTTGAATATATTACTTTTGAAAATTTTCTCAGAAATCACAGCAGCTCCTGAGGATTTACTCATTTGTTTTCTGTGAATCTGATTTCATAACATAAGGTGTCAGGATTACAAAGAAGGTGACGGTGCATTTACAGTTGTGAGCTCATCAGGTTTTTGGACCCTGTTTTTGCTGTGAAGCTTCTTTCCTTCATGTCAAGAGTCTGTTCTGGGGTTCATGTTGATTTCTCTGAGACACTGCTGTAGCGTCAGGGCTCTTCTTGTGCACGCTGGGCAGTAACAGGCTGTATTTCTGTCCCAGGTGCCCGACCCCGGGCTGTGACGGCTCGGGACATATCACTGGAAATTACGCTTCACACAGAAGGTAATGAGAAGAGAAGTGCGCTTAACTGTGTTCTAATGCATTTACTGATAATATTAATGAAATTAAAGGTCACTTGTGTGTACTTACAATACACTTCCACTATCTTTCTTAACACACTTTAAAAAGTGCTTCAAAGAAATTTTAAATCATTGTTTTAATAATCGACTTATTTTGACTAACATACTACAGCACATGTGAAGTACATGATCATAATTTTAACTGTAGTGTGTCATTCAGTATTACATTTAAATATCATTTATATTAAATCTACTAAATTATAATTTCATAATTACAAATATGTTATTACAAATTATTACATCACATACAAGTTTCAATAGAATAGCATAAAAGTGACCAAAAATTATTATCAGTATAGTCAGCGGTCCGCTGTAAAAATAAAGACACGAGAAACTGGACCGAACTGTAAATATCATGACCTCAAGTGTCTGAAAGTAGATTATTTGAACACATATTGTTTCTGTAATAAGTACTCGTTTTGAGTGTATGCTGAAGTGTTTTTCACACAGCTTGTTTTTCCTCAGTTTGTCAGGATGTCCACGGGCTCGGAAGACTGGGATCAAGATCACACACAGTAAAGAGGACAAGGAGGACCAGGAGCCGATCAGGTGCGGCCGCTGAACTCCAGGAGTCTGACAAACACCATTATTTCCATTCCGGGATCTGAACATCACAAATGATTCAGTTGTGCTCACCAGCTCCATTAACATTAATATACATAAATCAGAAGGTTCAACTGATAAGAGCGAGAAACACTGAACATTATTAATGTGTTTGTTTCAGGATTGATTAATCTTTGTTAATGTTAGTTCACAGTGCGTTATACATGTATTTGTAAATGTTGAATTTAATCTTTAACTTTTTAATGTAGTTAACTAGTGTAGACGGATGGAACCTTATTGTAAAGTTTTCCTTAGATTATAATTATCTTAATATAATAGTTTTTTTATTAATATTTTGAATATCTTTTTGTATGCTCTGATTTAATTTTAAGTTATTTTAGTACTTAAAATGAGAATGAAATCAAATGAGTTACAGATTTTTTACTTTATTTCAGTTTGTTGAAGGAAAATGTCTTTTTAATGGTTTTATTTGTAGTTGTCTATAATAATCCTGGTGCCATCTTGTGTTTTAGTATCTTCAGTAAATCGACACTGGTGTGTCTGAAGGCTGTGTTTGTGTTTCAGGTGTCCGGTGCCAGGCTGTGATGGTCAGGGTCACATAACGGGCAAATACGCGTCCCACCGCAGCGCGTCCGGCTGTCCTCTAGCGGCCAAACGGCAGAAGGACGGATACATCAACGGCTCCCAGTTCACGTGGAAGGCTGGGAAGACGGACGGCATGTCGTGCCCGACCCCGGGCTGTGACGGCTCTGGACACGTCAGCGGCAGTTTCCTGACCCACAGAAGGTGCTTCTTTATTTGTGTGGGAAATTATTTACGTGCTCGAGAGGAAAAATTAAAGTAGAAGGAACTCTGACTCCAGCGTCTTACCCTGAACATCAGCATCAGGAACAAACAGGAACAGGACCGTAGTGCATGTATACTCGTTTCATTTGGTATAGTATAGTATATAGTACACAACAACATCTCAGGAGTTCTCAGCTCCTGTCTGTAGGTCCACTGGATTCTTCTGTCCAGGGCTGGAGCTCATCTCTGTAGAGCACTTGAGAACTTCTGCTGCAGATTATATATTCTACACCACTTTAATGGGTTAGTTCAATGTACAAACTGTGCTGTGAACAGCTTACGTGCTGCAGGTTCAGTCAGAATATTATGGTATGCTATTCTAAACAGCACATGAGTCCACGCGGTGAGAGCGCCCTCTGCTGCCCGTCAGGGGTGTAGCATGGACATTAATGACCACATCTTCTGCAAATACGACTGCTCATCAGTAAGATTTTTTTATGTTGTTGAAATGTTTTTGCTGACCAAGGCTGCATTTTTTTTTAAATAACTGTTTATCTATAGGAATATGTTTTAAAGTGTAATTTATTCCTGTGATCAAAGCTGACCGTCCTGCATCATTCCTCCAGTCTTCAGAAAACATATTTTCAGGATTATTTGATGAATAGAAAGTTCAAAAGAACAGCTTTTATTTGACATAGAAATCTTTTGTAACATTATAAATGTATTTACTGTCACTTTTGATCAATTTAATGTGTCCTTAATGAATAAAAATATTAATTTCCTTCAACAACAACATCTAATCCCGCTCTGACTCAGACTGTAGCTCTGTTTGAGACTGACCACAGAAATAAACAGAGTTAATAATCCATGTCTTCACGCTCTTCTTCCTCTCGTCTGTAGTCTCTCTGGTTGCCCGCGGGCCACGGCGGCGATGAAGAAGGCCCGACTGTCAGGAGTGGAGATGCTCTCCATAAAACAGCAGACAGGCAACGGTAAAGAGACGAACGTCTCACATTACACCCTGAACTAAACCGGTCACTTTGACACCACAATATGCAAGGAAAAATTCTGAGTTCTGTTTTAAGTGCAGGTATGAATCAGTTTCTTCTGCTCTGAATGTTTGTGTGTTCTCTCTCCAGGGTTGGACTGTGATGCAGATGTTAAACAACTGGATGAAGATATTAAAGACTTACATGAGTCAAATTCACAGGTGGAGGCGGATATGATCAAGCTCAGAACACAGGTGATTTCCACATCTGAGTATGAACTGGTCAAAGTTTGGAAAAATTATGATTTTGTTAATGTTTGTGAAGGAAGTCTCGTGTGCTCGACGAGTCTTCATTTGAGCTTTGAACTAAAGTAATAACAGTAATAAAGAACTAACAGTAATATTGTGCAATATTATTTGTATGACTGTATTCTATTTGTATATATTTTTAAATGTAAAATCATGGTTTGTACAAACAATAAAATATGAAAAATCTAAGAACCTTTATTCAGAATTGAGCACACATAATAATAGCCATCACAGGAATAAATTATATTTTTAAATATATTAAAATAGAAAATATTAAATTATAAATATTAAAATATTATTATATTAAAAATATTAATATTAAATTAAATATTAAAATATTAAATTGAATTAATATTTCACAATATTACTTTTTTACTATATTTTTTTAATCAAATAAATGCAAAGAGACTCTTTCAAAAACATGAAAAATCTTAACTATTCCAAACTTTTGGCTGTTAGTCCATAAACATTAATGTTGCTTGTTGTGGAATCTGATTTTTCATCTGATTCGGGACACTTTCAGAGAAACTCCCAACTGAAGATAATTTAAGACGTTCCATTCCTGTACACGACTGAGTCTTTAGACTTCAGAAAATCGTTACAGTGTAACTTTATCTTTAGTGTTGTAACAACCTTATTTACAGCAGAAATAAATGAATAAAGTTGATATACAGTGGGGCAAAAAAGTCATTAGTCAGGCTCCAATTGTGCAAGTTCTCCCACTTAAAAAGAAGAGAGGCCTGTCATTTCATCAGAGGAACACTTCAACTGTGAGACAGAATGAGAAAATCACATGGTCTGATTTTTAAAGAATTTTATTTGCAAATTAGGGTGGAAAATAAGTATTTGGTCAATAACAAAAGTTAATCTCAATACTTAAATACCCTTTGTTGGCCATGACAGAGGTCAAACGTTTTCACACTGTTGCTGGTAGTTTGGCCCATCGCTCCATGCAGATCTCCTCTAGAGCAGTGATGTTTTGGGGCTGTCGCTGGACAACACGGATTTTCAACTCCCTCCAAAGGTTTTCTATGGGGTTGAGATCTGGACACTGGCTAGGCCACTCCAGGACCTTCTTACGAAGCCACTCCTTCATTGCCCAGCGGTGTGTTTGGGATCATTGTCATGCTGAAAGATCATTTCATCTTCAATGGAAGGAGGTTTTTACTCAAAATCTCACAATACATGGCCCCATTCATTCTTTCCTTTACACGGGTCAGTCGTCCTGGTCCCTGTGCAGAAAAACAGCCCCAAAACATGATGTCTCCACCGCCACGCTTCACAGTAGGTGTGGTGTTCTTTGGATTCTCCTCCAAACACGACAAGTTCAGTTTTTACCAGAAAGTTCTATTTTGGTTTCATCTGACCATATGACATTCTCCCGATCCTCTTGTGGATCATCCACATGCTCTCTAGCAAACTTCACATGTACGGTCTTAAGCAGGGGGACACGTCCGGCACTGCAGGATTTGAGTCTCTGGTGGTGTAGTGTTTTACTGACGGCAGCGTTAGATACTTTGGTCCAGCTCTCTGCGGGTCGTTCACTCGGTCCCCCGTGTGGTTCTGGGATTTTTGCTCACCGTTCTTGTGATCGCTTTGACCCCACGGGATGAGATCTCGCGTGGAGCTCCAGATCGAGGGAGATTATCAGTGGTCTTGTATGTCCTCCATTTTCTAATAATTGCTCCCACAGTTGATTTCTTCACCTTTTGCAGATTCTGTCTCATAGTTGAAGTGTATCTCTGATAAAATTACAGGTATCTCATCTTTTTAAGTGGGAGAACTTGCACAATTGGTTGCTGACTAAATACTTTTTTGCCCCACTGTATATCAGGATATATTCACTACTACTTAAAGTTTGGGGTTAGTAAGTGTTTTTGTTTTTTGTTGTTTGTTTGTTTTGTACGTGTGTGTGTGTGTGTGTGTGTGTGTGAGAACAGTCTCTCTGTACAGTAGGCCTTAAAGTGTAAATGCAGTATTTGTGTAATAATCAAACATGAACTTTATGGAGTTGTTTTTATCACAATAGAATTAACGAGTGCTGATTCATGTCCCACAGATTACTACAATGGAGTCTAACCTGAAGTCCTTAGAGGAGGAAAACAAGGTGATTGAAGCGCAGGAAGAGCGTCTCCTGCACGACCCTCAGTCCGGTTCCTCATCATTACTGACACGTTTGGAACTGAATTGCTTTAGATTGGAATACATATCAATTCTAGGAGTATAACTCAGGGTTTTTATGAAATATGAATAAACAGATGTTTTAAAGGTCTACACCAAACTGGCTAAACCGCTTTAACTCTCAGATATTGTCAGCAATCTGCAAAATCTGATTATTTTACTTCATAACGGAGCTGAAATTTCAAGCAATATAAGTGTAAACATAGTGAAAAAAAAGGGAATTCATGATATTATAATTTTAATATGAATTAGAGACAAACAAAACATTTAGAAATGTAGTCATTGGGTCACAAACTGTACCGGTCAGTTATGCGGTCAAGCTCTGAACATGTTGATCACTGTAAACTCACACACGTTTGTTTTTCCTCTAGAAATCACTTCACAAAGAGCCTCCAGTGCGACACAACAGCTGTTTACAGTTACATCAGAGAGTAAGAGTTTAATCCTCATGAATATTCATACTCATATGCTTTGAACGTGTCCGTCAATTTTAAACCATCATGATTTAATCTTTCATTCATGATATGTGCACCTGAATACATTTAGTTTTTATATATATATATATATATATATATATCATTTGCCCAACTTCAGTATTTTGTTCACATCAGCGAATGCGACAGAGTTCAACCGTTTCCTTTTACACTGAATATATTGAATAAATGAGTGAAAGTACCACAGATTCCACATTTAATTTCTTTCTAGTAACCAAAGCTGTATCCATCATCATTATCCATGAAGATGTTTTTTGCTTTATCTTTCATTTCAGATTTGGCAAAATTCAGCAACTTGATTCACAACTGTGAATTTGAATTGAATTACATTCATACCCACATCATTTCTTCATTTGAAATCATGATCACACTAAGATGTCATGATTAATAAACAATTTAAGGATTAATTTAAATAAATGAACTAATCCTTTAAACAATTGACCCATTGAGATCAATAAAGGATTTGCCTACTTACCTATTTATCAAAAAACCTATTTATCTACGCACCTACACCTAACTAACTAAAACATTAATAGTTACATCTTTGTTTTGACAAATTATGCCGATCTGGTCCCTGAAATGCAGGTCACATGATTTATCACCTGATCAAGCTGATTATGATCAATCTTACAATTACATTAAATACTGTCAAAGCAGGAAACAGCCATTAACATGTTGTTTAGCATATAGCAGTGCATATATATATATATATTTATATGAATTAAAATGTATATAATATATATATGCATGAAAACTGCATTTACAGCAGTTCCCATTCTTGAAATCAGATCTTCATGAGACGTCTGGATGTTGTTTGTCACCTCAATTCCTATTCAGGAACTGGAATTTTTTATATTTTTTCCATATAATTCGTGTAGAACCCAGACGGATGTGTTGTTGCCATCTTCCACATCCTGCTCTTCATCTTTCCTCCGTGTTCCACAGGAGCCGATCAGCGAGAGCTTCGACGCATACGTGACGACGCTGACGGACATGTACAGCAGTCCAGAGCAGTATCAGAGCGTGGAGAACAAGGCCCTGCTGGAGAACATCAAACAAGCCGTTCAAGGCATTCAAGTCTAGCGTCTCAAAACGAAGGAACAAAAGACTTTCAGAAAGAAAAAAAAACAATAATCATATGGGATGCGGTTGTAGTTTATCGAAGAGTGTTAAATTCATGTTCTTTTAAAAAGTGTTATGCTGACTAAACAATTTTTCTTTGGGTTTAATTTTCTGGCCTTGCTTTAGAATATGATCTGCAAAATAGTTTTTGAAAGCATTCAAATTTTGTACGTTTTCATATCGGCTAATGTAACGTGAATCATCCTTCTCGCTGCTCATTAACGCACCTTTACTGTATATTATACTACAGTAATGCAACCACTGCTGAACATTAGTTTGCGATGCTTGCTGAGATCCGTTCCAATCACAGCGAACGATTCTTTTATCATTAATATTTTAATAGTCCACTTCAGACTGACCACAGGTGTCTTTCCTCTGCGCGTCGTGAGCCGGCGGTCACTCTTCTAATGCGTTCTGTTAGTCACAGATTACTTCATGAGAAAGAATTCTGCAAGATAATCCAATATGAAAGTAATGTAATCTGATTACTTTTGGATTCCTTCAAGGTCACATAAAGTCAAGTAAAAAGCAAAATCATCAAAGTACTTTTATTAATAATTATAATGATTACAATTAAAGCTAAAACACTAAGCAATCGTATTTTGTTTCATCAACTAGAGATCACACGGCCCGTCAAGTAAATGGCTATACTGACATCTAGTGGCTGCAGTGTTGTATTGCAGATGGTTTTATTTTTATGTCTCTAACATGTAAAAGGAAAAAGAAATAATTGTAGTTTATACTCAACACTTCTTTGCGCTTTGTGGGGATTCTCAAGTCGTTTTCCAGCTCATTTTCTGCTAAAAAAAAACGTACACAAACTACGACCATACAAACGATGAGATTTTAAATCACTAACAAACACTATATTTTGGCGAACATGATTTCCACGCTAGTCGTAACTGCAAAGTTTGATGTTTGATGTTGAGTTTGTTAAAGTGTTAGTTCACCCAAAATATCAGTTCTGTCGTGAGTTCCTCATGTGGTTCCACACCTTCCTTCATCTTCAGAACACATGAAGATATTTCTGATGAGGTTTATGACTTTATTCAACAATCTCTTCTGTGTCGTTCTCAGACGGTGTTCACGTCCAGCTCTTCCAGGTTCTCCATCAGACTGACTCATCATTGATTCCTGCGTCAGCGTCACACGCATGCGTCGCGCTGATCACATGATCCGCGTCGGCCAATACTGAGCCGGCGTTCGGACGTAAACACAGAAGCTTCACTGTGCGTCACCTGTGTAAGATAATGACACAGAAGAGATTGATGAATCAAGTTATTTTAGTTGTTTTTGCACAGAAAGTATTGTGGTCTCTTGATCCACTGCATCACGTCGACTGTTTTAACCATGTCTTTACTTCCTTTCTGGACCTTGAAAGTGTTGATTATATTGATCTATGAACGAGTCATAAACCTCATCAGAAACATCTTCATTTGTGTCTGAAGATGAACGAAGGAGTGGAACCACATGAGGAATTCATGACAGGATGAACTAATCCTTTAAAGAAAGCATCATCATACCTGGAAGACTTCACTTATGCTGCACAACCAGCTTTTTTCCTTTTTCCTCTTTGAAAAGTAAATAACTGTGAAATTTCCAGACATTAAACGTGTTTTTACCGCAGAAAGCATTGTGATTAAACTCAACCCGCGTCTGAGGAGAGTGACTGTAGACAGCTGTGTTTGCGCATGCGCCAGCAGGGGGCTCCCGTGAGTCACGACTGGCACCAGAACCAGAGCTTAATAATGCGTTATTATGTCAAAATACTAATTTATTTAGCATTAAATGAAACCATTGTAATCCTGATAGTATTCCCATTTTTCTTAATACAAAATGTAACTGTATTCTGATTACTTTGACGTAACTGTAACGAATTACAGTTCACATTTATTGTATACAGATTACGTAACGGCGTTACAAGTATCCCGTTACTCCCAGACCCTGCACTAGAGAGCTAGGAGACTGTTGGGTTCGGGTCAGTATAATATGTTGACATGTAGTTTCAAAGCGTCTTATAGTCCGTATTCAGTCTAAAGTGGACCATCGAAATAAAGCGTTTCCATATCAACTATGAATTAAAAAGATGTGGGGAAAAACACACAGATCAGATCAGTAAGGTGGAGTTCCTGTTACTGCTTTAACACGCAAAAGAATCGCTGATTGTGTGCGGCTTCATCATCGAATCCATCAGTGTAACGGCAATAGCGGCTCTAATGGCGTCTTCATTCTGTTAATAACAGTAGCCGGAGAGGAAGAGTCTCAGCAATATTTGACTAAACCATGTGTATAAAAAAGAGATGCAATCTATGTGGTGGGTATATGCAATTTCATGTTTGTAAACAGTGGAAGCTACAGAATCTTTTTACTCTATGTAAATGACTGATTTTTTATACAAATCTTTTAATACAAATGTTTTAAAGGGAAGTGGAAGTTGGGTTCAGAGACGGCGCCGGTGTTGGGACTCGATGTTTGTGCAGTACGGACGCTGACGCGGAACGAGTTTGTAAAGAATATACAGAGTTTAGACAATGAAAACGGGACCTACAGGGTTTTTGCCCCCACTTTTGTGCCAGAAGACTATTTGCACTTATCCCACCTTCGGACGATGTGCAATCTCCAGGTGTCTGTCCGGCACGATGACGACGATGAGGAGAGATTACAGGGATCGAAATATTAACGAGGACAATATCTTTACAAGGAATATTGTGCATTTTTAAGTAACGATGCTAGTTCGTTGAGTATGTTCTATATAATGCGAAATAATCCCCAGCAGCACTTTATGTCTAATCACTGTACAAAATCATCAGAGTATAGTCAATCAAACTGAAGTCATCAGTAGAGTTTGCTCTATTTCCATTGTACTATTAGCTGTAGCAACCTCGAGAGCTGAAGGTGCTTGAACTTCACTGGATCTCATCCACTGTACAAATCACTCCATCGCACTCATCCCATCTGCAGCTTCCTGCCAATATAGTAATGCTTTCAATAGAGAAATAGCTAGTTTGGGTTTTTGAATCAATTATCGTCATCGGTACAATGGAAATGGGAATTTAAGCACAAACACGCTGCTCATTCACTGTTTTTTTAAAGGATATATGTGACTGATGGCCTGAGGTACAACAAAACAAGTCACGTATTAGAATGCGATTTTTCATATGAATTATTGTGAATTCATGAGTTTATTTATCTGGAGTTCTTCATTTCAAGGTTGATTTGTTTAATCATCGATGAAGACGGGATTTTGTATAAACTATCGTGCTCTCTGTGGAACTGGAGTTTGATTTATTTTTGTATACGATACAGCATGAATTTGTTGACATTTTAATTTTACTATAAATGTGTGAGATCACAAGTTGCGGTGATTTTTTTCATTTTTAAATGGTGGAAATTTGTACAATATTTGTCATGCTGGATGTTGACACAACGTGCTCTGAATAAAGAAAATGGTGTTGCCACAGACTTGAGTAGATCTTCTGATGAGTTGGAGAGAAACAGGCTTCAGAAATGAGTTTCATGCCAATGCTATGTCGTATCAAAGCATGTGATTTCCTCCTAATAAACATCTCTTTATGGCTTTGTTATTATATTTATTTTAAGCAGCCGTGTACCAATAGAAGAGTATTTGTTAAAGGGTCATGAATAGAAAAATCAGTTTTTCCTTGAGCTTTTGATATATAAGAGGTCATCGTACTATAAGAATATCCTGTTAGTTTCAGAACTGAAAACGTCTTTGTTAGTCCAAAAACAGCTTTTATTGACAGCAGATCCACAGAACGACTGATCCTGGAATGTGACATAGATGGTGAAGCTCCGCCCCCACAGAAGAAATCCACGCCCACTTCATCATTGCAGCGTTAGCCCCGCCCACTGGTGTGTGAGTGAGATGAGGAGGAGAGAAGAGCGACACAGGACTGAAATAACATCACCTTTCACAGGATCATAATGCTGGAATATGATGATTTATTTTCAACAATGTGAATGTCTCAGTTGAGCTTTATTTCTGTGTATTCGCTTCATTTCTCTGTGGATTCTTTGGTAAATCAATCACATTTCAGCTCCGGCTTCGACAACATGTGAGTAACTGTGTTCATTCTAATGCCTGATCTGATATGATTCATGTACAGTCACATGATCTTTGTCTGTGTGTCAGTAAATCAAACCAGTGACTAAACGCTCAACTTCAGTGTTTCTCTTAGTAGGATGAAAATAATCTGTTATTTGAACTGGGATTAAATTATATATAGAAAGCGATCAAAGAACGCTCCCTTTACTGTCGCTGGAGCTGTCAATCAAACAGAACGAGTTTATCAGTGAGTTCAGGACTCAAAACTCCTTATTTATTCAACGAATCTCTTAGTTACATCGTGTTTGCTCTGTTAGTGATGATGAAAGCATTTGTTAGTGTGCAGAAATTGAGTTGCGATGACGAGATCACTGCTTTCATGAGCTCAACAACATGTCTGTGATCCACTACAATGATCATCACTGCAACCTTTCATGCCACGATCTCAATATAATGCTTTAATCAACACATGATTGATTAAAACGTGGGCGTTTACACTGAAGTCTCACAGCCAATCAGAGCAGTGGGCGTTTACACTGAAGTCTCACAGCCAATCACAGCAGTGGGCGTTTACACTGAAGTCTCACAGCCAATCACAGCAGTGGGCGTTTACACTGAAATCTCACAGCCAATCACAGCAGTGGGCGTTTACACTGAAGTCTCACAGCCAATCACAGCAGTGGGCGTTTACACTGAAGTCTCACAGCCAATCACAGCAGTGGGCGTTTACACTGAAGTCTCACAGCAGACACGCCCCTTAAAACAGAGCGTTCAAATCAGAGGGCTAAAATCAGGGCAGGAAAAATGGCTTTTATTTGTAAATTATGACCAGTTTTGATGTAAAAATCACACTAACATAATAAGTGCACCCCAGGAAACATTATAAAACAATAAAATAATGTAGTTCAAGACCCTTTAAAAGCATTTGCATAATTTTCATATGTGAATTTTTAACCTTTGTCATGGACAGCACATGTTCATTTAGTCTGAACAACTACCAGATGTGTCTGAATTGCATTTCCATTCATTATCTCACAATTCTGACTCTTTTTTGAAGAATGAGTATGAATGAATGAGTATGCAAACAAATGGTTAAAATTGTTGTCACATGACCTCACCATGTTTTATAGCAAGAGTTATTGAGGACATTTTAACAATCATAACTGATAGTGGGTCAAGTCAAGAGCATTGCATTATGGGATAGCTATAGTATTCCACAATAAATATTGTCCTGTTCCATTGTGAACAGACTCTTATTATGAAAAACGGAAATACTAATATGATTTAAGAAAGAATAAGCAAAAAATGTATTATTAATTTTGTGGGGGGAAAACAATTAAATTAAAACTTAAAAATAATAAATTATTGTTCTTTTGTAGAATATTACAGAAGTAAAATGCCAAAATTATTACATATTCAATTATAGATTTATATATTCAACAAAAATGGGTGCTTTTATTAGTCTAATTGAGTTATTTATTTTAAATACTATAGATAATGGTTTTTAATCTTTTAGACGCCACGGAATATGATCATATGTGAGGGACCCCTAAAATTTATAAGGTAGTTATATATTTTAAATTTTAAAGACCTAATTAATGGTGTGGAAAAATTAACGCTATAAATTTATCAATTATTTCCTTCTTTCCCGTACTCCTATTGTGCTGTAATCTGTATTATTCAATTAAAAATGCATTTTTATACTTTAATTTTTTTATTTATTTAATCAAATATTTTGTGCTTGTTTATTTAAATGAAAAAAATATATATTTATTTAATCAAATTTATTTAGTTAACTGGATTTATTTTTTTTAGAATATTTTAAAAGTTTATTATTTTTTATTATATTATTATTATTATTAAATTTTTTCCAGTGCTTTTCTCTAAGATTTTCCAGGACCTGTAAGCACATCCCAGTTTAATGAGTTTAATTCATCTCAGTTCGCATACTCAGACTGCGTACTACGTAGTGCCGGTAACGCACGTACTCTGAAGCGAGTAGTAGGCAAAAGTTGAGTAGGATGGACTTTTATCGTGAACGGTGGAGGAGGCTGTGATTGGTGTTCATGCCGTCTCAGCTCACGGTCTGTAACACTGCCCTACTTCCCACCGGACCGCGGATTCTGCTCCCTGCTCTCCGGCGCACGGGCTGGTCATGGCGCTGCGGACTGTCCGAAACTTGCCCTGCTTTTTAAGTGTGCTCGGCGTGCTTCTCCTCAGCAGTGGCCCACACCGGGTGTTCTCGTGTCCGAGCCGCTGTTTGTGTTTCCGGACCACTGTCAGATGTATGCATTTAAACCTGGAGTCAGTGCCCGCGGTTCTTCCTCAGACCACAATCCTGTGAGTAAACTACTCTTCTGCGTTATGCCTCTGAAAAGTTACGAATGACTTAAGTTGTGACTTCTAGCTCTGTTCATGTGTTGAGCTCGGCGGGTCCAGAAGAGTTCGAGTGGCAGTTTCTGATTCTTCATCTGAAGAGTCTTTGTTTGGCGCTCGTGTCTCACAGCTTTAACTCGAACCCTACCCAGACAGCAGACACGTTCGCCTGTTTCAGCGCACACTCTTGAGGTGTTCGCCTCTGTAAAACTTTTGCAATGGCTTTTGTCCCTTAATTAGAAACATCACACATGCATAAGTTTATTTTAAAGTAGGTAGGAAGTGTGTAAATAAAGCTTCACAACACTGTCCTATCAGAAGTTCTACACACTTGAACAGCATCCACCAGTGGACAAGTGCGAACACCCCAGCTGTGGCTATTGGGACAGGCTCATACAGGTCCTCAAGTGCTGTCTAGATAGGCAGCACACTAGGTTTTGAAACAGATGTGTTACACGCTGAACAACACTTAGTGTTTGCAGAGAAGGGTCAAAACCGTGGCATGTGTGTTTGTCATTATGTGTGGAGCGCTGAAGATCGGGTGAAGTGAGTCACTGTGTGTGTTTGTGTTGGTAGTTTTGATTTGGATAGAGCCCATTCATCACAAACACCTGACTTCATTTACTTCACGTGTTATATTAAAGGGGTCACGACATGGATTTTTATTTTAATATGTTCCTTGAGGTTCACTTATAATATAGTCTTTCTTTCTTCAGTGGAAAAGAAATGAAGGAACTCATTCCAGGATTGTTCTCCATATAGTGGACTTCACTGGGGTTCAACGGGTTGAAGGTCCAAATGTCAGTTTCAGTGCAGCTTCAAAGATCTACATGATCCAGACGAGGAATAAGAGTCTGATCTAGAGAAACCATCGCACATTTTATACAAAAATAAACATTATATACTTTTTAACCACAAATGCTCGTCTTGCACTGCTCTGATGCTCCACACATCACGTCATCACACTGGAAAGGTCATGTAGGTGGAAGTACCGCAGTGACAGTCTTCTGACATCGTTGTTTTACCTTTTTTGTAAAGGCGTTTGATTTAGTCTTTGCTCGTTCACTTTGTAAACACTGGATCGGTTCTTCCTCCTACGTCACGTGACCTCTCCAGCGTGATGACGTGATGTGTGGAGCATCAGAGCAGTTGCTTCAAACAATGTTTTAAATCTATTCAAAAGATCATTCAGTGTAAATTGTGATAATTGTTAATAATAAATCACAATTACAATTTCAAGGGAATAATTGACAATTATGATTTGTCTTTATCGTGCAGCTCTAACATAAGGGTATGAAGATAATGCAGTAAATGTGTATTAAATAATGTATCCAGAAGAAAAGACAACAAAAAATTTCAGAGAAAAAAAAATGTATTTCCTTATTATCATTAAAAGTGGTTCAATTGTTAAAGTTTTTGAGTTCAGTTGATTAGACATGCATTTTGATTATTAAAATGTAATTAAACCATTAAAATGGAATCCAGAAACATTAAAACTGAAAGCAACATTTTGTTTTGTTAAACTTTTAATAAACAAAGTTTGATTTCAATGAATTAGACATGATTTTTAATAAGTAAAAAGCTGAATTAGACGTTCCTCAGTCGTGTCAGCTCTCCTGGTTGGAAGCGTTTCGTTGCGGCTCTGAAGGAGCGTCGTGTTTCCTGACGACTGATGCACGCGTGGATGAGTGGCTGTTTCAGCAGCTTCTTCTCTGACGTCTTTGATGTGGGTCACTGTGTTAGAGGAGTAACGTCTGTCAGGAACAGAGTTTAACTCATGACTCGAGGCTCACGGCGGTCCAGCCTCTCCGTCTCTCTGCGTTTCAACCAAACTGTCTTTTCTAGACTCACAGCTCGTGTCTTACAGATAGTAAGACAGAATCCCAAATCGCTCCGAATTTGCAGTGCATTCCTCAGCTGGTTTTAATAGTCCCTTGTGACGGTTGTCTGCATTTGTTTCCAGACCCTCAATGCAGACAGAGAACTGCACTCAGATTTGTGGCTGATTGCGAACGAGTGACACAAACTCAACGGGTGCGGAGTGCTCTCCGTTAACTCCACATCTGTCTGCAAGACGCCCATGAAGAAACTAGAGCAAAATAAGCCTCTTCAACACCGTCGTGGAAAACCTGAACCCACGGTGTGTTATTATGCTGCGGAGGTCTCATGCTGTAAAGGGGATATCTGGTTCATTGGTGAATCTTTATGTACCTTTGGGACTTAAAGATTACCTATTCTGCCTTTCTCAAAGTCTTGATGTTGTTTTTTGTTTCTACTGGATTGAATGTTGATTATTTTCCTCATTGTTCAGCTCCTCTCTTCCCAGTCTGTCAGTAACGCTCTGTTTACTTCCTGTCTCTATGAAGCCCCTCCTTCTGAAAAGCTCAATGCGCTCTGATTGGTCGGCTGGAGCGGTGTGTTGTTAATTGGTGTTTGGGAAATGCCCCGCCCCTTACCATAACCACCAGTTTCAACACACTACTGACTAACTCAACCAGGCCCCGCCCCTTTATTCTGCACATGAATTATTTAAATGAGGAATATTGTGAAGAAAACTCAAGATGGAGGCGTTTCAGGAGTTCAGAAACACTGATATAGAGAAGAACTGGAACTTTGCAGAGCTTTTTCATCATCAAACAGCAACATTACACACTAAAGACAGATGAAGATGGAGAAAAAACAAAATACTTTTTAATGATATTTCTATTCCAATTCACTGCTGAAATAAAACATTTAATTGGTATCTGTAATAACAGGTTTAAAAGGGTCATGAATTGAGAAATCAGTTTTTCCTTGAGCTTTTGATATATAAGAGGTCATCGTACTATAAGAATATCCTGTTCGTTTCAGAACTGAAAACGTCTTTGTTAGTCCAAAAACAGCTTTTATTGACAGCAGATCCAGAGAACGACTGATCCTGGAATGTGTCATAGATGGTGAAGCTCCGCCCCCACAGAAGAAATCCACGCCCACTTCATCATTGCAGCGTTAGCCCCGCCCACTGGTGTGTGAGTGAGATGAGGAGGAGAGAAGAGTGACACAGGACTGAAATAACATCAGCTTTCACAGGATCATAATGCTGGAATATGATTATGTATTTTCAACAATGTGAATGTCTCAGTGGAGCTTTATTTATGTGTATTCGCTTCATTTCTCTGTGGATTCTTTGGTAAATCAATCACATTTCAGCTCAGGCTTCACGCATTTCAGTCAGTAATGTGACAAGTCAAGTCATCTTTATTTATATAGCGCTTTTTACAATGTAAATTGTGGTAAAGCAGCTTTACATTAATAATTGGCAGATAATTTTGGCTGCACAGCAGCTCCCAAAGAAAATGGTGTCATTGTGCAGCTTATTCTATGTATTATTGATTCATTCCGTTGCAAATATCAGTAGTTATTAGTCTAGTTAATTTAGGTATATCAGCACTGCAGAAAACAGTGACGTAATCGTCCGGCTCAGATCAGTTCGCATACAACGGCGCCAATGCAGGCATATCAAAAACACTGCTGAATATCAAGCAAGTGTCCCCAACTTAAGCAAGCCAAAGGCAACAGCGACAAGGAACCAAAACTCCAACAAATGGAGAAAAAAACCTTGGGAGAAACCAGGATTAGTCGGGGTCAGTTCTCCTCTGGCCAACAGTGAACACTTGTCCGATACTCAGAGTTACAGGTCATTAAACCCATTTGGAATCGCAACAGTCAAAATATTTAATCTAGTTCCATCTAGTTTAAGATCTTTTTGATCACGCCGGTATGGGACGGTTTGTTGGGATATGTGCCACTGGCTGATGAGTCGGTAAGGTCTTCACAAAGGATGATCTAGTTCACACAGTCTCCGCCGACACCACAGGGCCACACTGCTGCCGCACACAGGCACAGGTTCCCCGTCCGACCCGGACACAGCCCTAGAGCTGTCAATCAATCAGAACGAGATTATCAGTGAGTTCTGGACTCAAAACTCCTGTTTTATTTAACGAATCTCGTAGTTACATCGTGTTTGGAAACATAAAACAATTTTAAGCGGTCTGATTCAGTGATGCACAGTTTGTTGTAAGTTCAGCTTGTGAGGATGAAGAGCCGTGTGACTGTTTAGTCTGTCTTCATTTCCTCATGTTGATTTACTAAAAAGCAATAAAGTAATTCAGTCATTTCACAGCTTGATAGTTGAAATGGTTGCTGGCGTGTGAGTCTGTCGATCTTTGGTTTTCCAGTAAAGAGCCTCTCCTCCTTACCATATATTATGTAATACAGACAGATGGGGAGGAAGTACTGGCATGAGGATCCGAACGAATCTGATCACTTAAACCGACAGCAATAGTAGCATTTATTGTTTTATTGTTCGATGTTATACAGTCTGTTGTGCTGCCAGTAATAGATGTTTCTTGCAATGTGAAACATTATTTTCTAATGACTTTGAAGGCATGCTTTTGTTTCACATGAGTTCACTGTGACAGAATGTTCAGTATGTGTTTTTCCAGTGTCTAAATGAGCTGAACAACATCCTGCTCCAGTCTGGCACAACTCAGCTCTGAATCTGAAGAACATCACTGACTGCTGGATCACTTACTTTCCACCTGCAAAAAGAAGATTTGTGTCAGCTTTACCTCTTTACCATATGTCACAGTGCTGCTTTATTATTTTGAAACGATCAGATGATGAATAATGAACTTCCCTGATCACTTTTACTGCTGAAGTTTAGGAAGAAGATCTGCTGAACAAGTACACAAGAGATTGCTATAGATAAGCAGCTTCATTTTGGGACAAAACATTTTGAGATTCATAAAATGAGGAGCAGAATACGGTTACCCTGCAGGAACTTTCCAATTTCTCTCAATTTCCATCTCTCCATTATGTGGATTATGATTCTGGATTGTCCCAATAAAGCTGCGTTTGGATCTTCAACTCAAATCTCGAGCAAACCGTAACAGAACCGTTACTGCTGCCACAAGGTCCTTTTTCAAGAGGTCATATATTTGGGGAAGGAAAAACAGAAATCAAGAAAAAGAAATTATAAGGGGTCATGAATGTCTCCTCGTGTGCACTTACGTTAGTATGCTTTTTACATAAAACTGGTCATAATTTAGAAATAAAAGGCATTTCCCTACCCTGACTTCAGTGTAAACGCCCACTGCTGTGATTGGCTGTGAGACTTCAGTGTAAACGCCCACTGCTGTGATTGACTGTGAGACTTCAGTGTAAACGCCCACTGCTGTGATTGGCTGTGAGACTTCAGTGTAAACGCCCACTGCTGTGATTGGCTGTGAGACTTCAGTGTAAACGCCCACTGCTGTGATTGGCTGTGAGACTTCAGTGTAAACGCCCACTGCTGTGATTGACTGTGAGACTTCAGTGTAAACGCCCACTGCTGTGATTGGCTGTGAGACTTCAGTGTAAACGCCCACTGCTGTGATTGGCTGTGAGACTTCAGTGTAAACGCCCACTGCTGTGATTGACTGTGAGACTTCAGTGTAAACGCCCACTGCTGTGATTGGCTGTGAGACTTCAGTGTAAACGCCCACTGCTGTGATTGACTGTGAGACTTCAGTGTAAACGCCCACTGCTGTGATTGGCTGTGAGACTTCAGTGTAAACGCCCACTGCTGTGATTGGCTGTGAGACTTCAGTGTAAACGCCCACTGCTGTGATTGGCTGTGAGACTTCAGTGTAAACGCCCACTGCTGTGATTGGCTGTGAGACTTCAGTGTAAACGCCCACTGCTGTGATTGGCTGTGAGACTTCAGTGTAAACGCCCACTGCTGTGATTGGCTGTGAGACTTCAGTGTAAACGCCCACTGCTGTGATTGGCTGTGAGACTTCAGTGTAAACGCCCACTGCTGTGATTGGCTGTGAGACTTCAGTGTAAACGCCCACTGCTGTGATTGGCTGTGAGACTTCAGTGTAAACGCCCACTGCTGTGATTGGCTGTGAGACTTCAGTGTTAACGCCCACTGCTGTGATTGGCTGTGAGACTTCAGTGTAAACGCCCACTGCTCTGATTGGCTGTGAGACTTCAGTGTAAACGCCCACTGCTCTGATTGGCTGTGAGACTTCAGTGTAAACGCCCACTGCTGTGATTGGCTGTGAGACTTCAGTGTAAACGCCCACTGCTGTGATTGGCTGTGAGACTTCAGTGTAAACGCCCACTGCTGTGATTGGCTGTGAGACTTCAGTGTAAACGCCCACTGCTGTGATTGGCTGTGAGACTTCAGTGTAAACGCCCACTGCTGTGATTGGCTGTGAGACTTCAGTGTAAACGCCCACTGCTGTGATTGGCTGTGAGACTTCAGTGTAAACGCCCACTGCTGTGATTGGCTGTGAGACTTCAGTGTAAACGCCCACTGCTGTGATTGGCTGTGAGACTTCAGTGTAAACGCCCACTGCTGTGATTGGCTGTGAGACTTCAGTGTAAACGCCCACTGCTGTGATTGGCTGTGAGACTTCAGTGTAAACGCCCACTGCTGTGATTGGCTGTGAGACTTCAGTGTTAACGCCCACTGCTCTGATTGGCTGTGAGACTTCAGTGTAAACGCCCACTGCTCTGATTGGCTGTGAGACTTCAGTGTAAACGCCCACTGCTCTGATTGGCTGTGAGACTTCAGTGTAAACGCCCACTGCTGTGATTGGCTGTGAGACTTCAGTGTAAACGCCCACTGCTGTGATTGGCTGTGAGACTTCAGTGTAAACGCCCACTGCTGTGATTGGCTGTGAGACTTCAGTGTAAACGCCCACTGCTGTGATTGGCTGTGAGACTTCAGTGTAAACGCCCACTGCTGTGATTGGCTGTGAGACTTCAGTGTAAACGCCCACTGCTGTGATTGGCTGTGAGACTTCAGTGTAAACGCCCACTGCTGTGATTGGCTGTGAGACTTCAGTGTAAACGCCCACTGCTGTGATTGGCTGTGAGACTTCAGTGTAAACGCCCACTGCTCTGATTGGCTGTGAGACTTCAGTGTAAACGCCCACTGCTCTGATTGGCTGTGAGACTTCAGTGTAAACGCCCACTGCTGTGAGACTTCAGTGTAAACGCCCACTGCTGTGATTGGCTGTGAGACTTCAGTGTAAACGCCCACTGCTGTGATTGGCTGTGAGATTTCAGTGTAAACGCCCACTGCTGTGATTGGCTGTGAGACTTCAGTGTAAACGCCCACTGCTGTGATTGGCTGTGAGACTTCAGTGTAAACGCCCACTGCTGTGATTGGCTGTGAGACTTCAGTGTAAACGCCCACTGCTGTGATTGGCTGTGAGACTTCAGTGTAAACGCCCACTGCTGTGATTGGCTGTGAGACTTCAGTGTAAACGCCCACTGCTGTGATTGGCTGTGAGACTTCAGTGTAAACGCCCACTGCTGTGATTGGCTGTGAGACTTCAGTGTAAACGCCCACTGCTGTGATTGGCTGTGAGACTTCAGTGTAAACGCCCACTGCTGTGATTGGCTGTGAGATTTCAGTGTAAACGCCCACTGCTGTGATTGGCTGTGAGACTTCAGTGTAAACGCCCACTGCTGTGATTGGCTGTGAGACTTCAGTGTAAACGCCCACTGCTGTGATTGGCTGTGAGACTTCAGTGTAAACGCCCACTGCTCTGATTGGCTGTGAGACTTCAGTGTAAACGCCCACGTTTTAATCAATCATGTGTTGATTAAAGCATTATATTGAGATCGTGGCATGAAAGGTTGCAGTGATGATCATTGTAGTCGATCACAGACATGTTGTTGAGCTCATGAAAGCAGTGATCTCGTCATCGCAACTCAATTTCTGCACACTAACAAATGCTTTCATCATAACTAACAGAGCAAACACGATGTAACTAAGAGATTCGTTGAATAAATCAGGAGTTTTGAGTCCTGAACTCACTGATAAACTCGTTCTGTTTGATTGACAGCTCCAGCGACAGTAAAGGGAGCGTTCTTTGATCGCTTTCTATATATAATTTAATCACAGTTCAAATATCAGATTATTTTCATCCTACTAAGAGAAACACTGAAGTTGAGCGTTTAGTCACTGGTTTGATTTACTGACACACAGACAAAGATCATGTGACTGTACATGAATCATATCAGATCAGGCATTAGAATGAACACAGTTACTCACATGTTGTCGAAGCCGGAGCTGAAATGTGATTGATTTACCAAAGAATTCACAGAGAAATGAAGCGAATACACATAAATAAAGCTCAACTGAGACATTCACATTGTTGAAAATAAATCATCATATTCCAGCATTATGATCCTGTGAAAGGTGATGTTATTTCAGTCCTGTGTCGCTCTTCTCTCCTCCTCATCTCACTCACACACCAGTGGGCGGGGCTAACGCTGCAATGATGAAGTGGGCGTGGATTTCTTCTGTGGGGGCGGAGCTTCACCATCTATGACACATTCCAGGATCAGTCGTTCTCTGGATCTGCTGTCAATAAAAGCTGTTTTTGGACTAACAAAGACGTTTTCAGTTCTGAAACTAACAGGATATTCTTATAGTACGATGACCTCTTATATATCAAAAGCTCAAGGAAAAGTTGATTTCTCTATTCATGACCCTTTTAAACTTCAGAAGGCTATGACTGAATTAAACACATGCGAGCGCTGCACATTTAAAATCAACATGGTTTCAAAGTTAAAAAAAAAATACTGTGCAATTATTTCAAACGTTGCTTATGATTTACGGTTGATTTATGATACGTTTACTCTGTGGTGTATTTTGTTGTTGTTGTAGATGGCTGCAAAAGTGTATAATTTATCTCCATCTTTTTTTAATGAGCAGTTGGAAGAAGTAAAGCATAAACATTCAGAAATAAAAGTCTCAGTGTATTTTAGGATTGTTTGTAATGAAACGTTTGGCGTTATGTATACATTTTTCAACAAACTCTTCCAGTTTCTCTGGCTTCACACATTATTTAACATCTTCATTTAGTTTATTTTGGCACTAAAGTCTGTTTATCACATCTCTTTAAGCGTTATTATTTCATCAAAATCCAATGTTGATTGTCCTCTTACTTGCATGTAATGATATATTTGAACCAGTTTCAGCGCGTGAATAATATGTGCTACACCGTTTAATATGTGCCTCGTCCTGGATAAATAAGTCAAAGTATTTGATGTTTTTTTAAAGGTTCTGCATAAACATAAGATTGCGCAGGTCTGAGAAAAGGTCTTAAAGATAGCCCGTGTTAAACATTTCAAGAATGTAACAAGAACGTGCTCATGAAATTGCTCACCTGGACTCAAAGATTGTACTAGTGTTGCACATTTTCATAATAATATACACCTAGAATCAGATAAACATTAACCAAAGATAAGCTGTTCTGTTGGACAGGATATTACATGGAAGAAATGTGCTATTTTCAGGCATGTATAATCATATATCTCTGGAAACATCGAAAGCAAAGACAGCGTTTATAATTATTGCAGTCACAAATCTTGCTTTATTCAGAGGTGTTAACTCATCGTCGCCAATATAATCTCCGAAAAATATATCTGATATTTTGCATGGCTTATGAACAAGTTGAGTTCACATAAACAACTTCACATATTCTTTGAAAACACAACATCTGATAAAGTTTTGATACAATATCCTCATTTCTATCAGTTTATCTGCACTATATCTGCTTGACTGCACATTTAAAAGAAGATTAACGGTTTGAAGAATGTCATCATAAAATAATAGCAGACATAATTTGCCCTCGTCCTTCCTCGTCCAGAGACGTTGGTTTTCTCAGAGAGGATCTGTGGAGTCCCAGAGAGTTAGTAAGGAAGAGGGAAACGGCATTGTGTGGAATTTGCTGCAGTCAGGCATTCGTTCCCAGTGGCATTGTGGAATGTAAAGCCAGTAAAATCCCTAAAGCTTTGCTAATTTGCACAGAGGAGATATGGACCCGGATAGTTCATAAAAGGCACTCCTGCGCTCTCTTCCTGTGCCAGAGTTTGCCGGAGTTTCTCCAGCTGAGGCCCGCTGTGAGACGGAGCGAGTGTGAGCGCTTATAACGCAGAACCTGAATGAACGTCTCTCTTCTGAGGCTTTGAGATCCAGTCAGTGATTCCCTGGAGGACTGTTGGCAGTCCATCTGAAGCTTTAGTTTCACAGTACGTCACTCGTTTTACTACATGACAAACACATGTACGCTTTGTCTGGCCAGCTGTTGGTGTGGCGTTTCAGTCCTGTTCTTTAACCCTATAAAGATCGTATCATGTTTGACTAAAACGTTCTTGAAGACCTGTTGCACATGATCTCCTTCACTCTTCTGTTGTCTGATCGACAGCTTTATCGAGTAAAAGGTCTTTTAGTTTAATTGCATATTTCTGCTCAGTTTGGGTCTGAATGAGCTCAGTGTTCTCACTCTCAGACGACATCAGCCGTGAGTGTCAGATATGAAAACACATGCAACTTTTCTTTTTAGATTTTTTTTTCTAAAGGTTCAGTTTTATTAGACTGTTATTTAATATGTCGGGCGTTGCAGTGTGAGCGGGATCGGTATCGTGTCAGATTGTGTTATCGGTCTCTGTATCACACAAGCTGTGGAATTTCCTCAGTGATGTCACGCGGCTGGAAGTGAGCCGACAAGGACCGGCACCACATCCTGTTTCTGTTGACATGCATTCTCCTGCTATCAGCTCACATTTCTATTCTTCGTGACAGATACCACGATATCTGATTTTTCTTTACTTTTGTGAGCGAAATACACACAGAAACGTTTCAGAATGGTTTATTCTCTTTTTTCTCCCAGTATAGTCTCCGGTGTAGTGTTGTTGTAGAATAGCAAATCGACATTTTTGCTGAGCTTAAACAAAGAACAAAAACAATCAAGTGGAAAACAAAACAAATAACAAAACAAACAACTGAGTCAAAAGAAGCTTTAATGTGGGTTTACACCAAAACAAAATATATATATATTTACTTTCAACTATATAATAATAATTTATCTTTATTAGTATACCATACCATACCTAAATAAATAAAATAAAAATATATTTTGTTTTATTAAATATTAAGCGTCATTTTTATAGTACAGTAGTTTTACAATTTTAATATGATATAGTATTATAATTTTAATATAATAATGATAATAATAACAATTATTATTATTGTTTTTGTTATTATTATTATTATTATAATTATTGTTATTATTATAATTATTTTATTTAGTAATATTATTATTTGGTAATATTGAATGGGTTCCATAAAAACAAGAGTGTGAAAATAGCCTGAAACTGATTTTTTGTTGTTGTTGTTTTTTAACTGTGTCTCTGGTGAGTTTTTCCATATCCTCACGCTAAAATCTTAAATCTACATTTCAAGCTGACATTTAAAAATGTCCTGATGAATTTGTGTGTGTGTTTAATGCCTGTGCTCGCTCGAGGACTGCAGATCTGAGCAGCCTGGTGGCTTTGTTATGGCTATGTTGCATTATGAACCATATCCGCCATCTTGGCCTCTTTCTGAACACATATTGCATGTGTTGTGTACATGATTGTGAAAGTCAATGCTGCCAAACAGCGCTGTTAATCAGTCCAAGCTGTATTAGATGAGTTAAGTGCTCAAACATGTGGCTGAGAGAGCTGAACTCAGGCCCACGAGACAATGACTCACAACCCGTTTAGATACAGTTACAATCTGTGAACAGCCTGTTTGTTCTCCAGCTGACAATGAACATTACTCATTATGTAATAATTAGCAAGGTTCGACGGCAGTACAATTGTCCCATCAACAATGCACAGCATTGTTGGATTGGGAGATTGCTGAGTGCTTTCCTCCTCACTGAGTTTCTGCTGTGTTTTTCATTGCAAACTAAACTTAGATGTTCCCTGCTGAGAGGAAGTCTGACCTGCTTTGTTTTGTCAGTTGAATAACTCTGTTCTCCAGCTCACTCTCTGATAAGATGATGTGTTGTCTGTGAAAAAGACACTTACAGTGCCTTCAGATGTGCTGAGAATGACGGCTGTTGCGTTTGGACTTTCTTTTCGATATTTATGGGTGTAATGTAAACGCACGAGAACAAATCATGTAAGCATGTCATTTCCCACCTAACACACCTCTAAACATAAACCATTATGTTAACATGCTTGTAACCTATCATATGCCCGCTGCTTGTGGATCCGGTCAGTTTTGAGGCCAGAAGATGAGGTCATTTGAGTGGATGTTCTGCATTTATGGCATTTTGCCTGCTAGAAGTACATGCTCGGCTTTAATGTTATTTTAAGGAAGCGTGGAATGATATGAACGGCAAAACTCAGCATTTTGTTTGCGTACCCCCTCTGTCCCCTCACGTGCCCCTCTGTTCTAGAGGACTCGTAAGTTGTGTCCTAAATTACGTACTGCACTCAATCATCAAGTGTATGAATTTCATAAGGTTATTTGTTTCATCATCCAACATCTGAGTGTCCTGTCCGCTCCCGCTCTGCTGCTGTGACCGTCGAGCGCATGAAGTGTTCAACAATCCTCACTTTGTTTTTCTTTGTTAATTAAGTGCATGAATAGAATTTTCAGTGTGAACAAAAATCTGCACAGAATATTATGTGAATTGGGACACACCTTTGGTTTGAAGTTGTCCTGCGACTCTTGTTTTGTGTATTTTTACATTGTAAGCTCCCATTTCCTGTGTTTGGGATTTATTTGTGTACACACAGTTGCTCATTATCCCATTTATATATAACCTATTGTTTAGTGCTTTGTCCGGTTTCATATTTTGGATTATTTTTTATGGTGGTGAACAAATGTTTCAGAAAACAGCTGTTACTATATTGTGGATATTTGAATAATTGTAACACTGTATTGACCAATCCGAAGCTGTGAGGAGAATTCCCAATTTTTTTTTCCCAACAAAGAATTTGTCTCATTTAAGGCTACAAAATTAAGAACAAAATCTCAAGCTGACTAACAAACATCTCACCATGGTTCCCTGAGAAGGGGAATGAGACACTGCATCTTGGTTGGATATTATGGGGATGCCGTCAGTGTATCCGACATCTGAAGCACAATCTGATTGGTTGGCGACAGTCTGTGATGTTATTACTGGAGCGCCCGGAAGATTAAGAGGGCAGGTACACCTAGTAGATGTCGTTAACTTCCTTGTCTGAAGGAGACGTGCAGGCAGATCTAATGGCATGGCAACGAGATGCCTTCCTCTAGAGTCCAGCACGTGGGCGGGTACCCAAAGGGTGACCCGCCAAATTTTATGTAACAGGTGGAATAATATTTACATGTTGGGTGTGGTGCGGGTGTGGGTCAGACGTGCGGTAGGCACGGGTGGACTGTGGGTCCAATAGCCAAGACTATTCCAACTCAATTCAGTGCATTTCACAGCTGCTTTTAAATGGTCCCATGCCTATTCGTGTTCACGCTCCGTCTGAAGACCGTTAAAGGCTTCTGATTACAGCAGGATTTAATGTTTTAGATGTTTTAGAATATTTTTCACGCTGCTACAAAGAGGACCAGCGGCAGTTTCAGAAGACAACTGCGTTTAAATGCTGAGTAAATCTGCTAAAATATTTACTAGCTTTGAGCTTACAGTTAAATAGGCGTACTAAAACATTCTTTGTTCTATTATTTTACTTGTGTAGTTTAATGCAATGTTTAATTAAATGCAGCGACACAGAATGCCTAATGTTGGTTTTATTGCTTGTGTTAGGCTACATGAGAAAATGATTTTTGTCTACCTCATGCAGGAGATTTAATGTGGGGTCGGGTCGCATTTTTTTTTCAAACGCGTCAGGTTGGGTACGGGCTAAAATGAGTGTTTCTGTCGGATAACGGGTCGGGCTCGGGTTTATCAAACAGGACCCGTGCAGGACTCCACCTGCCTCACTAGTCAATAGCATACATTGAGTCAACGGATTACTTAGCTGGAGTCAGAGCGTCCATCCAGGGCACACACGTGTACAGACCGTCTACTAATCGCGTTCCCTAAAGCATTATCTTCCACAAAAATAGAAGATCCTGACCTCAGTGGAACCGTCCTTCCTCCCCAGTGGGCTACTGCAGCCAAGTTCAACCACAAATGCCTCTCCATGACCACCAACACTGTCGTCGAGTGATCGATGGCAGCGACTGTGTGTTTAGTGGTCGGGAGAGCTAGACCCAAGCAATAAACACACAGGTCGTGTGTCCTTGGGTGTCCAAAACCTGGGACATGGAAGCACATGCTTCCTAAAATGCTAGGATTTTCCATAATCCTTCCTTCACCTCACGATAAAGACAAAAGAAGCTGATGACGTGAACTATGGGTGCCTTGTACTTTCAGGCTAATGACGTCACAGACTCTTGCCAACCAGTCAGATTGGAGAGTTTTCACACATGCTTCAGACACCAGATACGCTGATGCTGTCCCCATAGCATCCAACCAAGACGCAGTGTAGAGTTCCCATTTCAAACGGGAACTAGTTGGTTGTTGGATGGCTAATAAAGCACGGTGATCCATATCTTTGTAAGGAATGGTATGAATATGTTGAGCATGTTGAGCATGTAGTGCAGTGCACGAGTTGAGCTCAGGCTGTTTCCTGCGGCAGGATGGAGGTCTGCTGGAATCTGAGCAGCCGTGTCTGAACACGTCCCTGCGAGGGGGCATCCCTCAACTTAAGGGCTGTCAGGCAAGGCCATTTGTCTTCTAGCATTTCAGAAGAACAGACGATTCGGGTTGAGAGAAGATTTCAGAGTTGCAGAACTCCTTGGAAAATGTACACAAAAAAGACTTGGCTTAGTGTCCTGATGGCAGGAGAACATTCTCCAAAATCTCTTTCACTCACTTCATTTGGCAAAACTGAGAAAACAACAAAGATTTTTATCTGTAATTTAGTGTTTTTTCCTTCCTTATGGGACAATTAATCAGGGATGTTTCCTGTTCATCTCTGATAGAGCGCCAATTTACGATGTGTATTTTGGAGGGAAAGTCTCTTGTTTATCTGGGCCAGATATTCACCAGATCATTTGATTAAATATATGTATATGAATGTGCTGTTGTATCTTTAATAACTTTTGAGGTGAATTTTGCTGTGTTTTTGTGAGCCATTTGATCACTTAAAGGCGCTCAGGATCTATTGGAGAACTTATGCGGTACAGAAACTCTTCTGAATAACAAAGCAAAAACAAACTCATTCGGACCCATTACTTGGTGGAATGAATAATTAAGCACGGCGTATTCTCATTGGATAAGGACCCACAGTCTCATGAATAATTATAAGACATGATGAGTCATCGATGTACTATGGTACAAGAAATCGTCACATCCTGTGACAGTGACAGAAAGACAGTTTAAACCTGGAAAATGAAAATATCGCAAAAAAACCTTGGAATTAACTAGTTTTCTCCTACATTTAAAGCTTACGGATGGTAATATTGTCTTTTATGAAGTGCAACACACACACCTCTATTAAAGTTAAGCTAAATGTACACTATTATTAGACGCATCTCCAAGTGTCCGTGCGGAGTCACCGCTCTTACTGTATGACCCGTTTAACTTGACCGGCATTATTTTAAGTCATTAAAATGTTCAGACCGTCTCCTTCTACCCCCCCATACATTCGTAATCATTACATTTGGGCTGCGGCAAGCTTTATGTGCTTTTGCGTGCTTAATTTATATTTTAAAGGCACATTATTCTGGTGTAATATTCCTCTGTAATGCAGAACAGTGTTAGCACTGTAATATTCTTTCTCAGCCCTGAAACATTTTCTGAGTCCTCCCAACCTCTGAGTATATTAATATCAAACACATGTGACTAATCCCTAACTTAAATGAACAACTACTAGTCGACTAAAAATATCTCAATTTTATGTTTATATGTTTAATGTCTATTTGTTTTAACAATGTCTTCTGAAGAGTGAAGAACTCTTGATCATGCAGATAATCACACAGAAGAACAGAGGCACAATAAATTAGTGAAAAACAAATGCAATTCTTCAGAGAAAGAGGCATTTAGCCCATCTGTTTAAAGTATTTTTAACCTGAAAGATTTATAATTGTTTGTAATTGTGTTTGTTGGCCGGGGAAAAAATAAAATGACAAGGTTATTTAATATAAAACTTTTAATAGCAAGTTCGTTTAACTATATAAGCTGTATAACTGTTGAGTTGTCAGTCTTTTCTGCACTTGGTTTACTTTTGCATAATTTTTAGCCTAAGATCTAGCTTAGAAATAAATCTTCATCTGTATTATCGTTGCCGTGACGTCACTGTGGTCATGTTGGATTTTAATATCTCTCCCATTTTGGCTCAGTGTAGTTATTTTTAAACAGTGATGGACAGGACATGTTTTAAAGTGTAAATAATCAACTAATTTAAACTGATTAATGATCAACTAATTATCTTGTCCACATGCTTTCTCCTGTACTAAACTCGCAAGGAAAGTATGAGTCTGCCGGAAGTTAAATTATTATATGTATTAACCGTAGAGTTTCAGATCTCTAACACGCAAACCAGATGTTTGAACCAGAATTTCCACAAGGGTTTTCACCTCCATGTACAATGTCTGGGAAAATCAAGTGAAAGTCAGCAGATCCCAGCTGTAAATAAGATGTTTGATGTCCATCCAAGAGGCTTCATCAGTTATCTGGTTGGTGAGGAATTCCCAGCATTTAAATTTATGCACACTGTGACCTTACAAGACCTGTAATAGTTGGAACAACACACCGCAGATGTTCTTCAGGTAGCTGTTCCAGCTCGATGCAGGTGTCCTCCTTCACTCTTTCTCTGAATGTGTTTAAAGTTACACAAAAATAAAAAGCGTTTTTTTTAAATCTGAGTTGATGTGACTCGCTCAGAATTCCAGCTCCAAAAGCTTTAGAGTTAACTTAATAAGAAGCTCAAGTCTTCCAGGACGTTAATTCAGTGTTTACATCACACAACAGGAAACTGTGAAGATTCAATGCGTTCTCTTCATGTGCAGCGCTTTTCTTGGGACTGTTTGAGTCTGATTATTGTTTACTTTTTTTCAAGGTAAATTGCTTCTTATAAAATTCTGCCATTTTTTTTAATCACATTTTGCAGTAATCAGCAGCGTGCGGACCTGGATATTGCTTGAAGTCCATTCCCTGTTCTCTGAGTATCTCATAGGGCATGTGCTCGCTGGCACGAGCTCTGTTTACAGTTTGGGGGGTTTTTTTGCGAGTCAAATCAATGTTGAGATCTCAGAGAAACACCGCCAGCCTGTGATCGCTTGCAATGTTATTTGTTCTCATAGAGAAGTAAATTACATCATGATGCCGATGAAGATACTGAGTGCCCTTCCCTTCTACTCCACGCCTGTTCCTGATAAATGCACCAAAACACACAACAATCGATCAAGTTCAGTTTCAGTTTGATTCACGTTTAAAAGCACGTTTCAATGTACATTTAGTCTGAAAGCAGCTGCACTGAGAGAACTGCCTCTGAGAGCTGAAGTCAACCGTGACAAGAAAAACCTCCTGAAGATTAAGGAAATCTTGGGAGGAATGGCATTCAGGGTGGATTAAACAATAATTGTCTAGGCCAAAGTACAAAAAAAGAGTAGATATAAAAAACTGTAAAGGTCACTTGTTGATTTGTTATTAAATAAAATATAATAGTTGGAGGTTGTAAGTCAGGATTACTGGAAGGGCACTGGAGCGATCCAAGCAGTGGTCAGGGAAATATCTTTCGCTCGCTGGCTTAGGATGTGACTGATATTAGATCCGGAGCTCTAGGTGTGGGATAATGTCGGCTGGATCTGACCAGGATAGGAGCTTATGAGATGAAGTAAAGACAATAGTGGTAATGTTAGTCTTAGTCCCTCATTATGGTTCATAAACTCTGTTATATCTTGAGAATAATAGTCGGGACTCCAGCAGAGCTGAGCGTGAGTCTGGCTGGACCGATGACACTGTTCTGAGTCTCAGGGCCGTAGAGGAAAGAGATGCATATCCTCTGCGGGATTCGGTGAGGAAGACATCACATACACATTATCAACCTCACTCATGATGTGTGTTGGGATTAATTGTGATTTTCTTCTTAAAAGTCTCTTATGCTCACCTGAATTCATTCAGGCTGAATGTGTTTGATAAAAATACAGTAAAAGCATAATATTGTGAAATATTACTACAGTTTAGAACAGCTGAATATACAGTACAGTGTCATTTATATCCAGTGATCAAAGCTGGATTTTCAGCATCATTTCTTCAGTCTCCAGTGTCACATGATCCTTAAGTCTTTTTCATTTTGCTCCACTTTTGTGAACATCTTTTCTGTGTAACATTTATTTTCTTATTTATTGTTGGTTTATTGACATATATTCTTAATGTTTGTATTGTGGTTTCCTGAAGGCCTGCGATATGTCAAAATGACAATTAATCTGTGTGAAGTCTCTATCTCTGTCAGAAGTGTTCAGCATTAATGCGGTGTGATTGTGGTTGTGAGGGATCAGTGCTTCACATCAGAGCGTTTAATTCAAGTGTCTGCATTTTATAATTGAAATAAATTAAACGCTGATAAAGTGGCTTTAGACTGATGAGTTTGTCAAACACCCTGTCCAGTAACTGTAGAGAAAGACACACTTGATACATCATGAAATGTTTAGTATAATAATTAACACCCAATTGTTATTGGTATTTGCAAAAAAGGACATTAAAAGTATCTAGGCTTTAAATGTCCGTAATGTACTCGTGTAACTTGGAAAACTGTGAAAGTACCTCAGGTGTCGAGGTCATATAGAGTCACAACAGTGTGAGCTAGAAACGCTCGTAATCAATACATCAAAGGTCCTGAGATTGAGCCTTGTGGCACGCCATACTTCTTAGGTTTGACTTTTATGATGTATAATGTCAAAAGTAGCACTAAAATTTTAATTTGTATTGAGAAGCTCAACAGTAGATCAATGTTTTCTGATATTCAGTTGTTTGAAAGGTGTTTTAAATAAAACCTGTTAATGATTGTCACTAAAGTAATGCAATAGTCTGAAACGTTGGATTTACATAATATGTCACAAAGCTGTTGAATAAAATACCATGGAATAAGATAAAGTTTTTAATCTAAGAATGTTTATTTTTTTTCTTTCCAGAGATTTGAGATTCAACAAAATCAAGGATTTGCAGCCAGGCTCCTTCAGGCGACTGAAGAATCTCAACACACTGTAAGTGTTTCTCAAGTCTTGTCAAACTTATTGGCATTAACTTGCTTTCATGAAACACACTTCACAGAACTAAACCGTTCGGATCACGCACGTTTGTTTGACACAGGTATTATGTTTTAATGTCTAATACGTTTCTGTCCTCTTTCTTGAAGCCTTTTAAATAACAACCACATCAGAAGAATCCCCAGAGGAGCCTTTGAAGACTTGGAAAACCTGAAATATCTGTGAGCTTTTCTTTCATTCTGATTTGACTGCTTGTGGAACAGTTTTGGTTGTAGATTATGTAAAAAGTGTTGATAGGGAGTGTGGGAAGAGCGATGCTTTATTCAGAATAGTGTGTCAGAGATGAAGCAGTTGAAGTAGTTTATTTGAGAGCGTGTGCTGGACTGACTGAAGACACATCATAAAGCTTCAATCGACTTTATCGCAGGTGTTTTATGATAAATCTCCTCTTTCTCCATTTCTGAACCCTGCTCCCCACATGATGAATGTTTCAGTCATTCTCATGCCCTTGTTTCACCAGTGAAGAGTTGAGGTCACGGAGTGAAGCTCTGTCATGATCTGACGGAGATGGAGTAATCGTTGCACACTTCCTGTGTTTGTTCGTCACAGGGCAGTTGGAGAATCTCAGACTTAAGTTGTGGCGAGAGCCGCCTGTGTTTATATTTAACAGTCACTGTTTGAAATGTTTCACACCCAGTTTTGCAGAACATCTAAATTCAGCTGATAATACAGCAAGAGTGAAGGTGAATCTCACCAAACCTCTCAAGAAAATGCCAGGCTCATTTTTCACCACAAAATTAAAATAAAGCAACTAAATAAATTATTTATTCCTTAAGAAAATGAAGTTTGTTTTCAGAACCACCGAGATGAATCTGTTTGGCATTGACTATTATGCAGACAAACAACTAAATTGCTCAACTTTAATTATAATTAAAATGGAAAATATAAAAAATAAAAAATATGAATAAAAACTATAATAGTAAAATAACTCTGATTTAACTACTCAGACGTTCTCCCTGTGATCATCTGGATTGGTTAATATGCTGCTAATTAAACCCAAATGTCTTTTTTTCTTAATTACATAAACCATCAGAAACACAGACATTAACAGAAAGTGTTAAGATTTTGAAACATTTAAAACAAAGAGTTTTGATATTAAAAAAGGAACAATACATACATATTCATGTATATTTTTCAGTTTCACTTTTTACTCAAATTATATAATATAATTATATATAGTGACATAATGATAATATAATTTGTAATGAAAAAAATATAGAAAAGCAGAAGCATTTTTTTTTTATCAATTGAAAACCATCGACATATCAACTATAGCATGAAAAGAGCTGGTATAACAATAAAGTTTATAATGTCTTTCATTTTATTAAAGAAATAAGTTCATTAATAATAAGTCAAATATGAGTTAAAGTTGTTAATAAGAAATCCTTGATAGCACAAATAACCTGAAGTTTGTCACGTTGTGTGTATTTTGTTGTCATATTACTTCTCATAATCCTCTCTCATAATGTTGAGTGATGAATGGATCGATCCATGATCCATGAAGAGGATTTGATGATGCAGGAATAAACGAGCTAGTGTTCATTAACGTGTTTTTAAACTATCAAACCATTTTAATGACAAAAGTTCAAATAAGTGAGCAAGTGACAAAATATCAGTCTCTTAATCGGCCAATAGCGGTTTGTTAAAATCAGTATCGTACTGGCCAAAACAATCCCATCCCTAATATTTACTAATGATCACATTATAGCAACAATATTCAACGGGCATATTTGCAGGTTCCTAAACCACTCTCATAGTTCTCAAAAGATTTGATCAAGTTTTGCGCTGTTTAATACTTTTTAAAAAAGTGTTTCTTTTATATGCAAATTGCATATAGTGCATACTTGTAAGGGAAGGCGGCACACATCTGCAGCTTATACTTCCTGTGGGATGGTGTCCTCGTCCTGAAGGTCAGAGGATCACGTGGTTCATGTGAGCGAGCTCTCGTTCTCAGCAGACCTCTCTACCCCGACCCCACATGAACTCCAGATTCCCACAGGACGCGTGTGTTATCAACATACAGTTCATCTGCAACAGTCTTGATATTTTTGTCGTCTCCTTTTCCTGCATTATATGATGTGAAACGTTTGTTTGACCTTTCTTCTTTATTTCTGTGCATGTGTGTGTGTGTTTTTGACATTCAACCCTCACCCTAGTGATCTCCCTGAATATTTCTTTCAGCTATTTGTACAAGAATGAAATCCAGGCGATCGACCGAGAAGCGTTCAAGGGGCTGGTGTCTCTGGAGCAGCTGTAAGTGACCTCCTGCCCGCTCTGCTTCTCAATTCTTGCTACTGTCCAAAATGTTTGGTGAGGGTCTGAAAGTAAAGAGTTAAAGGAATAGTTCATCCAAACTGAAAGTTGTTATCTCTGGAAAGAAGTACATGTCCTCACACAATCCTATTGAATCACTTCAGAAGACTTGGAAAGTTGTCTGGACACTATAATGATATTTTTATGATGAAAAATGTCTTCAGTCCCAATTTATAGCAATTTCACTGAAAATAACAACCAACACAGTCACAATTGGTCTTTTTGTATTCCACGAAAGAAAGGAAGTCATATGGGTTTGTGTGTAAATGTTTTTATATTTGTCTGAAGTATTCTTTTAAAGATGTGAACCATGTTTTACACATTCAGGAAATCTGATCAAGCTCGATGCCAAACTGTAAATCCTACGACCAACAACATTTACATTCAGATTCTACAGAGAAGCTTCACTTTGAGGCTGTCGTTCATATTTTAACTTCCCGCAGCATTCGAGCCTTGTGGCAAGACATATTTATTATGTCAGATTTGGAAATTTGTGATCACCTCGTTCATAGTGTTCAAGTCCACATAAAACTAAACCGATTTGGCCTTCCTAATACACGTCTAATACTCGATTCAGCGGTGCACATTGTTCTAAAGGTGTCATATGATGCTTTATAATGTTTTCCTTTTCATTTAGAGTGTAATTTATCTGTTTGGAAGTATAAGATCTGCAAAGCTACAAAGCGCATAATCTCCCACAAAGTGATTTATTGTATCTGGAACAGCTGCAGACCTGCTCAAAACACACCGAGCAAAGTCCAGATGTCACTTCTGGGAATGTCTACGTCATATTAGCATGAATTCCCACCCAAAGGCGTAAACAAAGAAAGCAAACAAGGCTTCAGTGAATTGCAGGGATATCACAATGACATGGAGACGTTGTGTGTTTGGATGCGAAAGAAAACAAGCCTTCGGATGAAATTAGGAATCAGTGGTTAGGAAGTTACTCAACGACGTCATTAACTGTTCGTGTTTACAGTTGCTTTAGAAGCTTTGAAGCTCGCGGTTATGATTAAGGGCGTTACGTTTCTGACACACGCTGGAGGTGTTTGACCAATCACAACGCACCTGGACCGCTGGCCAATCAGAGCTCTCTGAGCTTTATTGAAATCAGAGTGTTTCAGACAGACTAGGAAGAGAGATACTGTAACAATGTACAGTATGTGTTTATTAAACATTAAAAAAGGTTAAGCTATTTTAGTACACCCAATAAACAAAATAATGACTAGCATCATTTAAATAAAATTAAATAAAATGGTCTCCATTCTGGAATGGTGCTCATGTTTCACCATCCAATAAAACATTCTCAATCATATAATCAATTCATGTCCCTTTTTCTTGTTGAAATTATGGAAGGTTGTGGACAAAAAATGATGTGTAAAGAACATGTTGAAAATGAAGGAAAAGCACTGATGGGTTAGGGTTAGTAAAACATGTCTCTCTCTCACAGATACCTGCACTTCAACAACATTGAGTCTCTGGAGCCGGAGTCTTTCTCTCATCTACCCAAGCTTGAGCGCCTGTGAGTTTCTCAAACCTCAGATCTCCAGTGTCACATGATAACACATCCCTTCTTAAAACAACATCAAAAAAGATACGCTTGTAGGCAAACGTGTGTCCGTGTCTGATCTTGTTCTGATCACATTTTTGGGGACGCGTCCGCATAACATCAACATGCATCGCCTTAGACGTTTGTCAACAAAGTTTTGATCCTGTTGATCATTTAGAGCTCTTGGAAATGTGTTTGTATCAAACGTGACATTGTAGGGTCAAGGAAACTTCCATTTTACACATTTAAATGGATTTAACACAATAATAGTTATAATAATCAAAATGTTCAGAAATTGTGTTGCTTTAGCTCTGTTTGTTTCAGTGCATTGTCCAAGCAGCAAAAGTAATTTTTTACAGCCTTGCCGGCCTCATTTCTTCCTGTTGGCCCTTATTCCAAATGTTTGGAAAATCACCCACACACATTCTGATGTCTTTTAAAGACGGGAAAGTCTCTTGTACATAAACATGGACTAAAATGTGAGTGAAGGACGAATTTGTAAGCCAGAAGCTACTGGGTGGTAAAGAAATGAACATGAAAAAAAGAATCTGCATCTGGATGGTGATTAATGAAACTGACCCTCCTGATATCTATATGAGTGCTGTGAACAGTGATGTCATCCCTGGGAAAGTGACAGAACATCCCTGTGGACCTTCATCTTTACAGCGCATGGACACCACCGCTCAAACCTTTCGAAGAATTAAGATTTTCTAAATATTTTCTTATGCTCACCAAGGCTGCTTCTAAAAATACAGTAAAACAGTAATATTGTTAAATATTGTTACTATTTAAAATAACTGTTTTCTATGTGAATATAAAGTACAGTGTAATTTATTCCTGAATTTTCAGCATCATTACTCCAGTCTTCAGAGTCACATGATCCTTCAGAAATCATTCTGATATGATGATTTGATGCTCAAGAAACATTTATGATTATTATCAGTGTTGAAAACGTATTTTTGTGGAAACTACCATTCAAAAGTTACTTCAGCAAGAGTGCGTTAATCAAGTGTCAGTGAAGACATTTATAATGTTACAAAAGATTTCTATTTCAAATAAATGTTGTTTTGAACTTTGTATTCATTAAGTAATCCTGACAAAATTAGTTTACAGTTTAGTTTTGTAAAAATCAATATAAAAAAAATATACTTTTAATATACTAGTGCTCGCTCATGCGAAACTCAGTGATACAGTATTCAGAATATTAGGGTATTCTGAGTGGTCGTTATTTACTATCAGAATATTCAAAAGAAGCTCGAGTCTCTGTGATATTCTGGCCGTTAGATATCGTCCCTCCTTAAATGTAAGTCTTGATGCATTAGTTTGCTCAGAGATTGTCACTTTATTTGGTAATAAATTAGATCTTGAAAAGCTCCTGTCAAAGTTGATTGTGTTCCACTTAAACCACCAGTAATCTATAAACGAGACCTCGTTGGGAAGAATATTTCAGTTTGTTTGCAAATGAAAATATTTAGTGTCATAACCGTTTAGATGATGTTAAAAGGTTTTTAAATGTTTGATAACAGGCAGTTGGTTTACCATCTTAACCACACCAACTTAACTACAAATTTGTCAGTGATTTGATCAGGATTCATTGTATTGACACTATGGGTCACACTTCGGAGCCCCAAACACAGAGAATGAGAATTGGCGAGTACGAATACGCGACTCTCCTGGACACACGGGTATAGAAGGAGAAGGGCTGCATGCACTCACTCAGATTTGTTCTTCAGAGCCGAGTGGTTGCAGATGCACTCATCACTCAATCATTCACCTCTACACGGGAACCTGAAAGCTGGGGTTTTATGTCGCATTACAATGATCGCTCTCTCTCGCCACAGATAAGTGCGGAGAGCTCACCTGGGCACTTCAGCAAAAAAACAGATTTCCCTAAAAGAGCAAAAAGACGGAGAGTCTTTTTTTTTAAAGATGCCTTTCTGCCTGAGTGTTTCTGGGTGTAGTCGATGTGTCTCGTCCTCGGACGGCCGTGGTCTCTGTCTCGCGTGTTTAGGTCATTCCCACGTTGAGAGAGCATTGTGAACGTTGTGATCGCGACTGTTTTCTGGTCATAGAGAGAGTCACTTCTGCTATGCACAAGGCTGTGGCGGCAAGCGCTGTGGGCGTCATGGGACAACAATGGGAGTATTTCCGCTGAATCAGTCCCCATGGGCCTCCCATTCCTTGTCATGCCTGTTGCGCCCAGTGGAGTCCCTAGATGAGTTGGCGGGTCGTCTTGTGGCGAACCTGATTTCTCATTCGGGGCTCCAGATGAAGATGAATTATTGATTGTAGCATCAGAGGATGGGGTTATGCCTTCCGGCACTGAAGACTCTGTTGGACTTCCAACCTCAGCCCAGTCTGAGTCCAGTGCAGAGTTGGCAGCCATGCTTGCCCCAGGCGGCCACAAGAATCGAACCGGAGTGTAATCCTCCATCCTGTGCCGAGTGTTCGCGGCTGCATTACTGGTATCTGGGCTCAGATCATGGCTGAAAACACTTTTCTTCCTGGAAGTGCATGAAAGCTGACGAAGTCACCTTTTACTGCCAGGTCCTGCTTTACAAGCTCTTCCACCCTCACTACCCTCGGCGGCGGGGCAGCCAGGGGTCAGCTGCATGCTATGGCCATCCTGCAGGTCCATCAGGTCAAGGAGCTAAAAGAGCTGCACGAGGGTAGTTCTGAGCCGCGATTGATGCTGGAACTGCATTTGGCGACTGACTTCGCCCTAACAGCTCGGGACGGCTCAGCGATGTCCACCATAGTGGTCCAGGAACATCCGCATCTCGCAATGTGACCTCATCAGAGACATAGTTGAGGACTTTTCCCAGCAGTTCTTGGCAGTCAAGAAGCAGGCGGAGGCCAAACACATCTTGAGATTCCACCTACAGGCCACCGAGGTCCCACATCCCATCAGGCTAGCACCAAGAACCCGAAGAAGGCTCCGAAGCGTCTCCGACACCGGTGCTCCAGGGATGGCGGGAGCTGCTCTTTCTCAGGAGATGGTACTTCTCAACCAGCCGCCCTGATTCATCAGGACAGTCAGACAAGGTGATGTGATTCAGTTCCCCAGGCACCTGCCCAGGTCAGCGCTGTCCTGTTTGCATCGGTGGCAGGCGAAGACACCAGGTTTTGCTGGCCATTTCGCCCGTTGATCCATGGAAAACATTTGTTGATCCGGATGGACAACACAGCAACATTAGCACATACAGCCAAGACGGTTTACACTCATGTTGCAACTCACCTGCCATCTCCTCCTTTGGAGTCAGCAGTGGCTGAAGTCACTGTGGTCCACTCATATCCCATGTGAACTCAGTAAGATGGAGGGACGCGCTGAAGTGGCCGGGACACTGTCTCAGCTCGTCAGCATGAACATGAATGGATGAATGGATGTATGCAATCTCCCTTAAACCCACATGTCTGGGGGAGTGGCATACGCAAATTCCACTCATTGGAAACTGATGAATCACAAAAAATGTAAACAATTTTATTTAAATTTTATTTTAATTGGTTTATCTTTCATGATAAAAAAAATCGTACCACCTACAAAAAATATGGCATATCTTTCCTCAAAAAACAAACAAAAACATTGGAGTAGATAGTTAAACTTAAACAAATGACTAATCCCAAACATGAGCGTTAGTAGAGTGATGCTTTCATGGCATGTGTTTTTCCTGTCCTGCTCACAGATTATATATGCCTGATTTATGAATACACGCATGTGATTCTGTGCGTCTCTCGTTGGTGTCTACTGCAGGTTTCTGCACAACAACAGAATTACTCATCTTGCTTTAGGAACCTTCTCCCACCTGCAGTCCATGAAGAGACTGTGAGTATTACTCGAGCTGACTGTATTTACGGATGGGTGAAGCATTAGTTTACTCAGAGACTGTCTCTTTATTTGGTTATCGATTAGATCTTCAAACATAACGTTGGTTTTGTTCCACTGGTTGCAGTTATCAATCCGATCAAGTGTTTACTTGCTATCTTTGTAATTGGTGTTCTGAATGACTTCTCAACTGATTTAGATAGTACAACTTGCATTAGAATTCGAGGTATACTCACTGCAGGATTTTTAGTGCACACGTGTTGCATGTGAATCTTGCAAGACTTTTCACAGAATTGACTCAAACACACCTACTTTATCAATGCGCTGCAAATTTATTATGTTGTTTTCTGTTTTGCTACAAGTGTGAATTTTTGCTTCACAAAGCACAAAGTTTTATTTTAACCAAAGAATTGCCTCAACGTTTTATTTGAATGTGTTTGTGGGTGTTTTTAGGCGGCTCGACTCGAACACGCTGCACTGTGACTGTGAGCTGCTGTGGTTGGCCGATCTGTTGAAGCAGTACGCAGAGTCTGGGAATGCTCAAGCCGCAGCTACTTGCGACTATCCGAGCCGTTTGCACGGACGCTCGGTCGCCACTCTCACTGCAGAGGAGCTCAACTGCGGTGAGGCCATTCACACACATAAACACACTTCACACGCCAATATACATGTTCTGTTCAGATCAAAATGATCAACGGACAGTAAATTGTTGCAATATTTACAGCTTCTGCCCCCGTCCGCCACATCCACATTATTCTACTCCATGGGACCCACTCCATGTCTTTGAACATGTTAGTCATCATAATAAATAACAGATGCTGATCTGGATTTGTGAGCTGGATTATGGACTGATTTCCCAGATGTGTCATTGTTCGCATGCTACGCCACCTCCTTGTGAATGTTTTCAGGAGTAAAGGGTCAAATGTGACTTTTCATTTTAACCATCTGTGAAAATACAGGTCATCTCTCCTGGGCTTTTGGGATGTCAGAATTATCAGCTGGGAAACAGCTCAGATCCAGCTTCAGATACTGGGCCGATTGCCAGTTCGATGTTCACTGAAAAAAACAACAACAACAAAAAAATCAATTTAAATTTATGGTAAAAAAAGTAGGAAAAATATGTTTACAATGGTTCAGGCATTTTTTCCATATTTTCCATTTTTATTTTCATTTAACTTAAAGTTAATAAAGTTTTAGTAAAGTAATAAATAAATAAAATAGGCATTGGCTTATTGTTTTCAGGTCTAACAGTAGTTTTCAGGTACAGAACTTGAATAAAGTAATAAAATGTAAAATAACACTGCATAGTTTTCACTGTATGAATGAAATATAGATTAATTCTTATTAAAATTACAAAATGTATTCATTCAAGAGTAAGTGAGCATTTGATTAACATTAAAAACACAAACAGCAGCAGGTATAATAGGCTGCTGTCACTTTAAGAGTGAATGCATCGATCCAATATAGAGTTACACATGCCTCTTATTTCTCAACTGTTTATGTTCACTTAAGATATAACCGACTACGTTTACTAGATTACTCGTCAATACGGGCATTTTGACATAATTCTGTGTAAATATAACAAGAAGACGTGGAAGAGAACTCGATTCAGTATTCGTATGCTGTCTGAGATGTGCGGCTTTCTGCGTGAGCTCTTTGGATGTGTGTTGCACACAAAACTTCTCAAGCAGCGTGTGAGTACCCTATTGAGTTCTCTTTTGTGTCGTCTTGTGCTTGAATATTTCGATTGGCAAGGCTTAAAAACACAAGCGATCAGTGCAGCACTGGCTCAGTCAGGTAAGTGAGGTAAGCGTGGGGTTTTTACGCTCAAGTTTAGCTCCGCTAACAAAGGGCTTTGTGGAAAGTGTCTAAACATAAGAAAGTTTTTTGCCCGTCTTATGGTCTGTGGATATTTACTGTCACAAAAGTGTACTGTCCGGTGTGTTTGGGAGTTGTCCACACTAAGGACTCTCCAGCCCCGGGGCATGTGTTCATTGTGTTCATTCATTGCCGGCAGCTCCGTCATTCCACACTCGAGCGGCGTGTGCTCGGACGGGCAGTGGCCAGACAGTCTGCTTCTGTCTTCAGATGCTGATCCAGATGTGGCTCTAGCCGTTTTTGGAGAGGGAGTTGGAGGAGAGTCTGTGTGATCACGACAAAGTTCCTCTGACTGCCTGAGCTTGATCAGGGCTTTGCAAGTCATGAAGATGACTCTGTCTTGCTTGAAGTGGGCAGGCAATTCTCTGGTGATTTCAAGTGGGGGGAATCACAACTGCCCCCTCACCCTCCAAGGTGTCGGATGGAAGTGAAGTGATGGAGGATCCTTTTGTTGATCTGTATCAGAGAGTGGCAGGGAAGTGGAGTGGCCTGCTCATCCTCCAATACAGAAAAGCTTGTGCTTTGGCGAGTTCTATTTATGATCTGTGCAAACAGTGGTAAGAACATGCCTGTCGCTTTATCTTGATCGGGTGTCAGAGCTTACAGCTTCAGGGTCGAGGCTCCTGTCACCCCTCCCCCTCCATTACTGGGGCAAATAAGTTCATGGAGTTTGAAGGTGTGGGGGAAGCAGGAAGCAGGGTTAGTCTCGGCCGCCACCAATGGAGCGTTCACTCGCTGCATATCTTCACTGGCTCAAAATACTGGCATTGCAGGTACCCCTCTCTTCCAACGGGTCCAAGCCATATTCTGTCATATTCAATGCCATATCATGCCATATTCAATGCTGGTGGTTTTTACAAGGGAAACTGGAGGAAGGTTTTAAAGGATTTACTTCCTCCTTCCTAAGAAAAGTGAGGGAAAAGTCACCCTAGCCTAATCAGTTGAACAGCACCTCAGGTGTAAAAAAGTTCAAAATGCTTGCAGTACATCACCTGTTGTGCTCTCTGCATCCCCGGGATTGGTTTTCATCGGTGGATTTGACCGATGCATATTTTCACATCATGATGCACCCAGGGCACAGAACGTTTCTGAGGTTTTCCTTTTGTGATGTCGAGTTTCAGATCCTGCCATTCAGTCTGTCTCTAGCGCAGGCAAGGGGTTACTCGATCTCTTCCCCTGTTATAACTGTTACAGATGCTTTTGGCATGTGTCAGTGAACATTTAGCATCACTCAGGGCAGTGCATGTCCCAGACTGTCTAAATGATGGACCAGACCTGCTGTCCGGTGGACTCACAGGTCAGGGAGTGGCGTCTGCACCCTCAGATAGATCCTCGCAGATCTGGGTTCGGTTCGGCAGGGCCATGTGGATCTTTTTGCGTCTGCTGAAAGCACGCAGTGCCAGCTGTCACAGACAGGAGTGGCGGCTGCCTGTGGATGTCCTGTCACATGTGCGGCCCAGGACCCTGCTGTACACCCGACTGCCCCGAGTCTGCATTGGGAGGGCCTGTCACTGATCTCAGTGGCTCTTTGCCGACCTGCATAGACATGGTACGCAAACACCATAGCGTTGCTGTCAGGGACACTGTGGTGTCTCCCTCTATGCACGGACCTGCTGTCCCAGACAGGGCAGATTCTGCACCCTCAGCTAGAGCTGTGGTCTCTATGGGCCGACCCACTGAGAGGGGCATCTGACCCTAACCCGATCAGTGTCGTGGCTGTAATACAGAGCACTAGGGTGGCGTGGACAAGGGTGCGCTATGTGTTGAAGTGGCATAGTCTTGAAACTTGGTGCGAGCACAAATTTTTATCGCTGTATCAATGATATCCCAAAATACTGTTTTTGCAGGAATTGTTGCAGGAAGGCTGCTTCCATTCCACAATGAAAATTTATTGGCATTAATGGTGCTGTGCCAATCGCACATCCACTTGCCTTTTGGTTCCTCAAAGGGGCGCAGCATCTGAAGCCTGTTGCGAAATCAATGGCACCGTCATGGCACATAATTGTAGTTCTGGAGGTTAAGTGGGAACATCTGTTTGAGCCTTTAGAATCCTCGGATCTACGGTCTGCTGTCTTATAAATCTGGCCTGCCGCTGGTGCTGACATCAGCAAAATGCATTGGTGACCTCCATGCGCTGTTGATGAATCCCTCATGCATCCAATTTGCGTTGGAAGGTTCAAAATGTGTTGCATCCTAATGCGGCTTATATGCCTAAAGTCGTGTCATGAACCCTCTCTACTGACTCCGAGGACGACGGGAGACTCTGTGCTTTGTGCCCTGTGTGAGTTTTACTCAAATTCACTGAGCAGACGCAGGCTGTGCTCTTCTGACCAGCTTTTTGCATGCTGATCTGGTCCGGAGGAAGCCACTATATAAACATCTTTCGCATTGGATTGTGGAGGCTATTTCCGGGGCATGGCAATGTCTTGGCCATTGTTTAGAGAGGTGTCTGTTTGTGATGGTGGAGATGTGTCCCACTGTCATGTGTTCTGCCGAGTGAATACACTGAATGGGAACGTTGAGTCATGAGTTATAGTTCCCAGAAGGAAGGAAATGAGGTTCAACACTTCTGAGCCCCGTGCCGTTGGAGGTCATTGGCCTTTTAGGCGTGAATAAAGGTGAAATGCGTGTAAAGTGCGATATCCCAAAGTCATGTGTTGGTACCTTGTTCCCCTCATGATGGGAACTGTAGTAAAATGCGTAAATATGCATGATGTTTTTCACTGCAAGTTAAATGGTAATTCATGGTTTTTACTTCTTAAAGCCATACATTTTATATTATTGTACAGTAAAATTACATATAATGTGATGTTAAACCATTTGCTTTTAGTTTCCTGTTGTATACAGTAGTCAGGTGAATTAGTTAACCAATTAACTGGCGTTTACTGTAGCATTTTCACATTTTATTTGCTGTAAAAATATTTTTACAGTGCTTAGAAACTAAAGCCTCATCATTTTTAGTCAAACTAAGTGACCTTTTTGAAAAAAGTAGTTAAATACACTACAAGCTACTAACGTATTACCATTTTTGAACCATTAGATAAAAAAAATAATAATTGTTTACATTACTTACACCAATTCTTACACTAATTTATTCCATTCACTAATTATTAGTTTTTAATGATTCAATTATTTAACTCACTAATAAATTTTAGTTATTAGTCTTGTGTTCAATGAAATAAAACTAATAATTAGCATTGTATATGTATGATATAAGATATTATATTATTACATAATAATAACTAAAATAAATATACTAATGATATAATTAATCAGCACTCATAAGACTCCTAATTTCGTCTGTTTCATTGGTATGTCTGCATCTTTTAGTCTGAAATGGCATGAGGATTCTCCGCCGTGCAGTCAGAAAGCGCAGCGGCTGTTGTGCTCCAGACCTGCTCAGGCTTGTTACAGTAATCAGCCCCCCACAAACGCCCCTATTCGCTCTGTAGAAGAATGGGATTAACACAGTGTGGCTTTTCCACCCCCTCTATACATAAAACACAGCACACAGACGCCTGAGGCACCTGTCAAAATACAGCAGGGCAGAAAAACGCAGAGCCAGACAGACAGCTGCAGTTTCTCTGAGGCCGGCGCTGGACGTGTCGCACTGCCACAGCGCAGGAAGAGAAAACAAGGCATCAGGATCCAGTGTCTATCACAAATGCTTTAAGATGGAGCAGCGAAAGAGTTCCAAAGCCATTGCCAAACCGCATGGTTTTCTTTCTTCCGTTGTTCATTAAAGCAGATGCTTTGAAGAGTGTCCAAGCTGCTCTTTTCCATATATAATTAAAGTGAGTGAGAATGTGAGCGGTCTCAAGTGAGGACAGTCAGACGCACAAGACCTTGTTTGTGGTGTTTCTCCTTAATAAACAGATACTTTTACAAGCAAAATTATTTTATTTATCAGAATACAAAAAGTACATTTGGTTTTTAAATATTTCTGCTTCATTTAGGATATAAGAATGTAATTATGTAATTATAGGCCTACTTTAAACTGCATAAACTGTGTCTAGACTGTGGCTCAAAAGTTTGGGGTTGGTGGTTTTTTTTCTCTTCTGCTCACCACGGCTTCATATATTTGATTAAATCTACAGCAAAATTGTACATTTTGTGTGAAATATTATTTACCAATTAAAAATACCTGTTTTCTATTTGAATATATTTAACTTGTTTTCAGCATCTTTACTCCAGTCTTCAGTGTCACATGATCCTTCAGAAATCATTCTGATATGATGATTTGATGATCAAGAAACATTTATGATTATTATCAGTGTTGAAAACAGTTGTGCTGCTTAATATATTTTTTAATAAATAAACATTGTTTATCTTTTGGAACATTATAAATGTATTTTGTTCAATTTAATGCGTTCTTTCTTTCTTACTGAATAAAAGTGTTAATTTCTTTAAAAAAATCTTACAGACCCCGATTTTGACCTATAGTGTATAATAAAAGAGAGTTTAGTTCGGCTGTGAAAATGACCCGTGAGCACATGATTCACCTGCTCTGTTTGATGATGTAAAATGTCCCCAAAATCTCACTAGTCCCATTTAGACACTTTACTTTTTCAAGTAAAAGCTTTAAAAAATAAATCACAAGGGGTTATTATGGGATGTATTTTATCTCATAGAATAAGAGTAGAAAATATCTTGCGATTTAACCAAAAACCCGTTGACTTCAGGACGATGGAACTGGAACACATGGTCCACTCTATCGCAGTCTGTGCCATTTTGTCTGTCTTCTGCCTGTCAGAACAGTGTGCGGGTACTTTGACACGGTGTACACGCAGACGTTTGGCTTTGCCAGTAGAAACAGTTTATAGTTCTGTCAGACTGTTGGGGAATATATTTTGCCATGTGCACAGTGGTGTTGGTGGGTAAAGCTTGGGGTTTGGCTCGTGGCCGTTGTGACCATAGACACAATCACTCGTGCCTGGCCGTCAACCAACACGGGCAGCCAAGCCAGAGGAGAGGAAGTGAGGCAAGAGGGAGATGTCAAACACATCGCCACTACAAATAAACCTTCAGTGCCGTAATTCCAATAGCTTTTACAGACCAAATTAAACTCATTTTACTTCTCGTCACACGCCTCGTCTTTTCTGGCACACTTATGTTGGGTTTCATCTCTCCTGTCGAGCAGAAGTTCCCCGGATCACATCTGAGCCCCAGGATGTGGACGTCACCTCTGGGAACACTGTGTACTTCACATGCAGGGCAGAGGGCAACCCCAAACCTCAGATCATCTGGCTCAGAAACAAGTAAGCTCCCATTTTATGAATGTGCTTAAAGGAATAGTTCACCCAAAAACACAATTCTGTCGTCTTTTATTTCTCTTCATGTTGCTCAAAGCAAAAATGACCTTCTTTCTTTCATGGAACACAAAAGAAGTATTATAGTCTAGAGTGCTTTTCCCATAATGAAGCAAAAAAGTAGTACAGTTAACATACTATTTCAATCATGACAACTCTCTGAATAGTTTTATATGTTAATGGATATGAGCGTGTTCTTGGTCTTGGCGGTTGGATAGTATGGACTTGATACAGACAGCCGGCTGTGAACGTGTAAGCTTTGAATCCCGTAGCAGATCCAGGCCGGTGGAGCTGGAAGTCCACTATATGGGGAAAAATCCTGGAATGTTTTGCACAAAAACCTTAATTTATTTTTGACTGAAAAAAGAAAGACATGAACACCTTGGATGACATGTGGGTGAGTAAATTCTGAAGTGACGTAATCGTTGAAATGGCGAGGTTTGAATCGATTGTTTTGGTGTACGTTCTCAACACGTCCCGTCACACGCTGGGTCAGTGGCGAGTGTTTTTTCTTTCGTGGCTGTCGAGCACACGAGTGTCTACACTATGAAGCGGTCACAAGTGGACAAGGTCAAAATGTTTTCGGCCCTTATTTACACCTGTATTTAGCGTCGCCCACTTGTGACCAGATTAACATGAACGCATCTTCACGCCAGCTGAACACAGAGCCTTTCACACTGATTCAGAAGACTTCGAATGAGATGAGATGGACTACTTTTATGGTCCTTTTTTGTAATTTTCTGAAATTTACCTTCTTTTGTGCTCCACGGAGAACTGAAGTGATGCAGGTTTGAGTGTGAGTAAATGATGACAGAAATAATATATTTTGGTTGTTTCATCCTTAATATGTGAAGGGTGTGAGCGTAAACAGGAAAGTCTTTTTTATCAGCAATGCTCTGAACATGAGGGACGACACGCGTCTCAATCTACTGGAAGACGGAACCTTGATGATCCAGGACACGCGGGAGACGGACCAGGGCGTGTATCAGTGCATGGCCAAAAATGTGGCTGGAGAGGTGAAGACCTCAGAGGTCACCTTACGATACTTCAGATCACCGTGTGAGTGTGACGGGTCCTGTAGGTCATGATGATTCAGCTAGAATTACTAGAACCTCCCAAACTAGTTCAACATGTAGCCGCAATCTCTAATCCTGTATCGGAGCCTGTAAAATTAAACTTAAATTTGATTTTAAATTAAGAAATGATGTGGGATTTACTATGAAACAAGTTTCACTAAGAAATTGCCAGTGAGTTTCACAAATAATTATGTTGTATCACACTGAATTAAACACAACATTTTTTTAGTTGAAAGACTAGTAATAGTATTTTCTTGTAAAACATACAATTTGCAATTTTTAATCTTTATACATTTTCGTGGATAAGGCTGGTAAAGACTTTTTTCACACGGCTATTCATTTTTGGACCTTGCCTTTCTCTTTCCAGCCCGACCCAGTTTTGTGATCCAGCCGCAGAACACAGAGGTTCTGGTCGGGGAGAGCGTGACCCTGGAGTGCAGTGCGACGGGTCAGCCACAGCCCCGCGTGACCTGGACCAAAGGAGACCACACGGCCCTGCCGGTGGACCCCCGCATCACCATCACTCCTTCAGGAGGACTCTACATCCAGAATGTCAATCAGGCTGATGGAGGACAGTACACCTGCTTCGCCAACAACAACGTGGACACCATCCATGCCACCGCATATATTATAGTTCAGGGTAAGAGAGGAGCAAAATCAAGAAATTTAACACGGTCATAAATATCAGTATTGTCGTTTTACAGTTGTAATGTAAAATAAAATGATTACATTGTTTTTGTCTTAAATACTTGCATTTTACAGTGAAATATTACAATAGCGATATTTCTTGTTTTGTTTTATTTAGTAGTGATAGTATTGGTGTAGATCATGTGTTCAGTGAAGCAGACCGATGATGGTCATTCTGATGTCTTTCGCTCCTCAGCCCGTCCTCAGTTCACAGTGACCCCTCAGGACCAGTCTGTGCTGGAGGGTCAAACCGTCGACTTCCCCTGCGAGGCCAGCGGCTACCCTCAGCCTGTCATAGCCTGGACACGCGGCGGTGAGATCACATGACCAGTCTGCCTCAGTCGAGTCTGAACTTGTAAACAAGATAAAAAAAATACAAATACACAGGATTTGAAGGGTGTAGGACAGTCCCTCAGTGTGTTCCAGGTTTAATAAAGGTTCAAGTTAGTGGCCTGCTGTCAATCAGCACAGAAACTTAGTGTAAAAAAGAAACGGACAAAAAAGTGACAGAACAATAGGGTATATATTATAACAAATATACTTAAAACATTAAAACTTTAATTAATAAATAAAATTAAATAAAAACTAAACATTAATTTAACAGTAATTTAACTTTATTAAAGGGTCAATTCACCCTAAAACGAGATTTCTGTCATTCCCTCATGTGGTTCCACACCTTCGTTCATCTTCAGACACAAATGAAGATGTTTTTGATGAGGTTTATGACTCGTTCATAGATCAATATAATCAACACTTTCAAGGTCCAGAAAGGAAGTAAAGACATGGTTAAAACAGTCGACGTGATGCAGTGGATGAAGAGACCACAATACTTTCTGTGTGCAGAAACAACACAACAGTAGCTTTACTCAACAGTCGTCTCTGCTGTATCAGTGTCAGAGTTCAGGAGAGCACCGACTCCAGCGTGTGATGATGACGCAGGAGCTGCGGTTCTGACGTATGACCCGGGAGCGCAGCGCTGTGTTTACAGACATACGCTCAACATAAATCAGTTCATAATTATGTCTGTAGATTTCGACATTTTTTGCAGGAGCTTACTTATTCGAACCAGAATATACAGAGAATGAACTAGAAGAGAGCAGCGGAGAGCTGGTGCTGTGGACGTCATCAGAGCCGAACCAGGAGAACGTGTGCTGCATCCACTGAGATCTTGTCATGCCACAGCTTGAATCAGACGATGAGGCGTCGTGCTGCTCTCCTGAACTCTGAGACTGATACAGCAGAGCAAATTGATGAATAAAGTGCCACTTAGAACCATCACGTGACTGTTTTAACCATGTCTTTACTTCCTTTCTGGACCTTGAAAGTGTGGATTATATTGATCTATGAACGAGTCATAAACCTCATCAAAAACATCTTCATTTGTGTCTGAAGATGAACGAAGGTGTGGAACCACATGAGGGAAACTTCATTTTTGGGTGAACTAACACTAACTGTACATATGTGTCTGCAAGTGGCCTTTTATTTCATTAATATTATTTTATATGGAAGTACAGTTTTTTTTTTTTTTAATTTTTAAATGCTTTTTAGATTTGAAGTTCACTGCAGGTACACATCCAGCACAATTAAGCTCATTTCTGATAATGAGATTCTGATTGGATAAACGGTGACCGGGGGCGGATCTCCGGGTGGGTGTGATTGACAGCTCGCCTACCCTGTCAGATCCAGGGAAATGCATTTATTTATTTTTTGTGTTTATACAGTTGTCTTAACATTTAAAAATTCTTCAATAATTATTTTAAATGTGATTTTTGTCAAGCATTAGACCTCTATCCTAATATTAAAATAAAATATGCTAATTCTTCTCTTCAGTGTCACACCAGTAGTAATGTAATGTTTTCTTCACGCAATATCCAGACTCCAAGTAGCAGTGTCCTTTTTATGTTATTACAAAAATGGCTAAACCACTATACGACACATTTAAGAAAGAAACACATCTAGATAAAGATGACAGGACGCCGTAACAACTTTTAAAAAAACCCAGCGACACTTTAGAGCTCAAAAGTGAAGTATGTCGTTTCTGAGACACTACTGTCAGAATTTCACAAATAAAACAACCTTGCAAGCGGTTCTTCTGTGACAGCATCACAAACACCGCTCGATCAAGGGTTTGTGAAGGCAGGTCTCAACAGGTGGAAGTGGACTATAAAAGACAATAGAGAATAAAAGCCCAACATATGAGGAATACTTTTAGCTGTGTTGTCATGAGTAAGAAATCAAGTAACTCTCTGTCTAGAGCTTATAATAAATCCATCCAACATATCTGCACCAGGAGCTTTTTTGACATGATTTGAGGCTTTTCTTTGTGAACTGGAACATTTGTCTCTCTGAAGGAGTGCATGATGATGTTGTATTGAAGCGTTCACTTTAACATGTTCATGATCTGTTTATCTTACATACTTTACCTACTTTATTTCAAATGAAGCTGTTTGAAAGCGATGGGGTGATGCGAATTATTCCGGCCCACCCATCCTCCTCTCTCTAACGCTCAGCCGACACTGTTGCATCTGCTGTAAACATGATTTTTGTTTGTTTCACACTGACAGACGAGTCGGAGTCAACAGCATGCCTCAGATTCACTCATTAATTTGTCCTGAACATTCCTTGAAAGGACACAAGGACACATTTACAGATGATTGAATTCTCTGTCAGTGTCTGTCAAAAAAGTTTGTTTTCGTCCGGGACAAACTCACTAAAGCTGTGTTCTCCTACCATAGGCAGCCCGCTGCCGAATGACAGACGACACGTCGTCCTCTCGACGGGCAGCTTGCGCGTTAGCCGCGTGGCCCTTCATGACCAGGGTCAGTACGAGTGCCAGGCGGTCAGTCCTGTTGGCACGGCCAGAGCTGCTGTCCACCTCAACATCCTGCAAACCGGTGAGATCCTGTTCTCGACATAAATGACCTTCTGACAATTATTATTTCACCATGTGAACTAGAGGTGGGCGGCATGTCCAAAATACACTGCCCGGCCAAAAGAAAAAAAGGTTGCAGTTTGGATTTAAATGGGGAAATACACAAGAGTCTATGATTGGATCAGTATTACAGTGATTATTATGTTTCTAGCATAGGTTTGGGAACGGTTCTTCTAACCCTAATCGATGGAGTGTGTGGCTTTCCATGTCTTAAACAACCATGTAGGAAGACGTATCATAGATATATTCCAGGATGACAAATGCTCAAATTGTGGAAGAATGGTTGGGAGGGAGCATGAAGAATCATCTTCACACATGAATTGGCACCAGACCTTAAATTCATTCAGGATGTGCTGGAGGAGAAGTTACAGAGTGCTCGACTCCTGTGTTGTCAATATGAGGTCTTGACCAAATACTGAAATACTGACTCTTGATAGAAATAACATCACAGCATTTATTTCCATCAGTTTTTGGTCTAGATCAATTTTTGCCTCCTCCAGCACATCCTAAAAACTTTTAATGAATTTAAGGTCTGGACTCATGAAAAAATGATTGTGAAATGAATCTACAGCACAAACTGACACTGTCAATTCCTCATTTAAACCGTCCTTTGGAACAAGACTAGACATGGTATTAACAGGAGGGAATGAGGGTTGGCTTCATAAACTAATTTGTCATTTACCCACAAGCAAAGCCTTCAATTAGAACAACAATAGCCCTGTGAAGTCTCAATGACAGACATAAGACCAGGTCCCTGCATGTAAGTGCCTTCAAACCACCTCTTAAGCTTTATTACAGACTTGTGGAATAGCCAGGAAAGCTTGCAGCTTTGAAATTCCCACATGGCAAGATGTTTTCCATGTAGTAATGGTTGTTAACACACTGCATAACAACCGGCTGTATTTACTTTAAAACCAAGGCACAGGCTTGGCTCATGGGCGCTTTTATTTAGAACAGGCTTACAGGAAGTACATGAAGACATGGGGAGAGTTGAGAGAGAGAGTTGTGACAAATACTTCTAGTTAGAACAGCTGCAGAAAGAGTGAGTACAGAATAAATGAACGTTAGTAGTTCATGACAGGAACAGTTCACCCAAAAATAATTGTAAAATCGACTTATGTTGTCGCAAACTTGTCTTTTGGGCAGAATGTCCAAGTTGTTCTTCCATCCAATGAGAAGGCGATGCTGATTCATGTACTGTCAGGCTCAAAAACAGCGACATCAAAAACATTAGAGTCATGAAAGTCGTTTATTCATCCTCACTGCTCTGAGATCATTCGTGTCTTAATCATGTGATGAGAAACAAAGATGTCAAATTTGGTTGCACAGCATGTCAAAAAGTGCCATTTCTAAATAAAAACACGATTTACGAGCGTGATATATACAATAAAGTGAATAACTGCTTACATTTGCATCACGATACATCAAAATGACCTTTTTACCAAAAATAAATAAATACCTTGTTGTAATATAAACATTTAAACGGTGTCTGTAATAAAACTTTTCTTGACAGACTTATTCAAACATACATTAAATACTGAAGACAATAAATACAATGTAATATGTAAATGTAATATATTTAGCGAAATGCTTCTCAAGTTTTTTCTTGCTAACTCTTGAGCTATGGACATTGACTGGCTTTCCTGAGGTCAATTTAAAGCTACATAATGTATTACAAGTTTCGTACAAACTTGTTTTATTGACATCTTTCCACGGTTGAAACACCGATGGAGTGATTACATGAATAAGTTCAGCTGTACTGATTTAAAAAAAAAAAAAAATGTAACATTCCTTCTGATGTTCATTCATGTGTATTTGGTGCTGCAACTAGAAGTAAAGCGGAAGAGATGAAGCTTAAACTGAGGCACTACAACCATCTGTCACGCCACATTAAAGAGCATTAAACAGTATTTTTTATGCGAGATAAAATTAACAGGATTTGAATGCTGAGACATTGTTTCATATCAAACGTGACAAAACACAAAGCTATTGAGATTATTGGTTGTCAGGCGCACTAAAAGTAATTGTTAGTGAAGTTTTATTCATGAATCAACTGAAAACAACACAGACAAAAGATCTCAGTACATCAAAGAGTAGATTGATTAAAAGTGAGGAATCGATATTGTCACCCCCCCCCCCCCCCCCAGTGTCCAGTCAGCTGACACGTTTACCTGTTTTATATATATCTATAGCTTATCAACGTTGTATGCACAAAATACACCTTGAAAAAACATGGGGACATTCAGCAATTCATTTTTGGTTAAATATTTTCAGTCGCAGGGTGATTGTGTAGTTCAGCACGTTTTGACATTGTTAAAGGTCTCCTCAGAGGATCACATGACCAAACTCATAGATGTTAGGGGTTAAAATGTTTAGATGAAGCTCTTTAAACAGTGACCTTGAAGACTCACACATGCCTCTGTCAGACTGAACCTCTTGCCCTTTCATTGACTTCATAATTACAGAACCTTGACTATCTCCAAGAAGCAGGACCGTGTGCGACCCGTGCTCGATCTGTCCATGTTGTACATCATGTGCGGGTCTCGTGAAAGATGCAGCTGTGGTTCTGGCCGCACGCTGTAATCATTAACATATGTTTTTACGTCATCAGTAACGCCTGTTTTCACAAGCGCTCCAAGGGATTTGACTGTGGAGTCTGGATCAGATGTCCAGATTCCGTGCAGCGCTCAGGGTGAGCCCACACCTATCATCACATGGAGCAAGGTTAGATCCGTCGGCTGCCACATTCCCCAACAACTGGCCATCCATCCATTTCCGCCACTTTGGTCCCAATGGGACTATCCTGGTTTTGTGACCAGACTTATTTAAACAATCTCTGGTCCTGATCTGCAGGATGGAGTCCAGATCACAGAGAGTGGGAAGTTTCATATAAATCCAGATGGCTTTCTGGAAGTGCATGACGTGGGGCTTGCCGATGGCGGCCGATACGATTGTGTAGCCCGCAACTCCATCGGACAGTCCGCATCTAGCATGGTGCTCACAGTGCAAGGTAAGAATTAAAGGCCATAACCGCATATTTAGGATTTGGAGGTGGGAGATGAGATGTGAAGGACACATTTTTGGTGAACTGCCAATAGGTTTAATGTTTTTTGCATTCAACATAGCTTGATGGAACAAAACAAAATCTTCAGAATTGTAATGACCAGTTCAGTGAAAATTCCCAAAATCAAAGAACAGTTGGGACATTTTTTAAAACAATCAAATCAAGAATCTGTTATTTGTTAATTCTCTTGTACCTTTATTTAACTGACAAAAGTGCGAAAAAATTCTATGATTTTATTTTTTTTTAAATAAATAAGTTTTCAGTTCAAGGCCGTGTGTCCACAAAAGCGTTTTCTCCGAGGCTAGCGTATTTTTCCAATTTTTCAATGGGAGCTCCACGTTTTTAAAACGGCAGGAGCCTTTCAGACAGAACTCGATAACGTGCCTATGAACTGTGCTATGAAACCCATTATATCAGTGGCTCGCTCCACTCGAGGATGGTTTGTTGATGCGTCGACCGAAGCGCAGCCACACACACACACACACACACACACACACCGCGTTCAAAGTTCAAAATAGTTTACTAGTTTACCCGTGTGCCCAATAGAAACGGGGCTTCCAAATAAGTGTGGGAAGCAAAATGAATGATGAGAGAGTACTGTGCACAACCCCCACTAAAAGAAAACTCCGCCCACTTTGCTCTGGTCAGCGTAGCGCAAATCGCTTTGAATCTGAAGGGCTGAACCCAGCGTCCAGCTCAGCACGTTCTGCGTCCTGTCTGAGTGTCTGTTTCACGCTGGAGCGCTGAGGGATGGCTGATTTTAACCGGTCGCAGAGTGTTGAAGAATGTTCAACTTGCGGTAAAACGCAGCGCTCAGTCACTTTACAGCCGGCCGTCCAATCACAAGCATCCGCTCAACTCAATCGTGTTAAGTTCAGCGTACTGCAGTGAGATTGAGTTCACTCAACTACAATCAACTTTCATTATTATTCAAGTGAGACACATTTAATAATTATTAATTTCACTGTTTGTTTTACAGTGACTGAACTACTTTTAACCTGACAGATACTGCAGACTCGGTACGAGATCGTGTCCGGGGTGGATAACTCCTAAATTTACCAGATCAATTTGATTGAATGGATTGCTGTGGACTGTTCTTCAGTAATATACTGACTTGTGAAACCACTTCTTGTAATGTTTGTTTGCTCATCTGTCATATTATATTACACATTACACTTTCTTCATTTGGGGTCTTTTCTCAGCTAGTATTTGGTTTGCGATTCATTTGAGTTGATTAATAAATTAATTGGCAGGTCAAGCAATTAAGTTAAGTTTGCATTCTACTGACGGCCAATAAAGCTTCATCAGACATCTATAGAAGCTCTGTGCCACTGTCCGTTTCCATGTGCAGATTATTATTTCCAAGCTTTTATTATCCTGATGTTTGTGTACTTCGCTCTAGTCCCACAGGTGAGCAGGGAGGGTGATCCGTTTGTCTCGACGTCCCTTGAAGAGGCCATTCGGAGCATAAACAGCGCCATAGACTCCACCAGGAGGCAACTGTTTGACGGGTGAGCGCTCGCTGCTGCCGGCAAAACAATTCTTACTGCTGTGAGTCACAATGCCGTAACCCGAGAGGAATTTTCTGGGAGCGTTTATGCCTTGGACAAAGGCTGGTCGCTGCAGTACGATTCCTACTTTCTCCCTGGAAGGGGACCCTGCGCTCCGAACATGTCGGTGGGTGGAGGAGGGGGTTGTTTTGTCTGTCGAGAGCGTTGCCAGCTCACGTTAGCTCATCCAGAGTTTGTTTCATCGCTGCAGAGGATTGCTTTAAAGACTAATGCCTTTTGTATGAAGTCTGAGAGATCATGTTGTCCTAGGAAAGATTAGATAGGGAATTTTTCCTCACAAACATTGAATGATTTTAAATAATAATATTAGTTGACATTTTGACACAGCTTGCCAAGACATTAAAGGTTATTCAGTCCAAGACAACTGGTGAAAAATCTGCCCATGCTTTTGGCACAAATTGTAATGTATTTGTTGTAACCTGGCGCCTTCGTAGTTCACGAGAGATAATATGTGAAGTGAAGCCAGCTCTCTGAATGATAAAAGTGATATTAACACTGCAGACTTTGATGTTCGTGAGCTTTTGTTTGAATCCACACCAACGGCTTTGGAGCAAATGCTTACTGATGATTTTGGAAAAGCGCGTATTCTTTGTGTGATCTGGTTCACTCAAATGACCCCAATAAACACTGAACTAGAGTCGACAGTTTATTAGTTATTCTGACATGAATTAACAAGATAGCTAGGCTGTTATTTTTAGTCAGCTGTGTAACATTTTAAGATGCCACTGCTTGCTGTCAGATATATTTTGCTCAATTAGCTTATGAGCAAAATATATCTGAGATATATATATATTATTTTCATATAAGATTTAGTGAGAGTAAATTCACTCTCAAAACATAAAAAATGATTTGGGCTGGAGTTTTAGGTCCAGAGTCAGTGACTTCACTTTGGGGAAAATGCATTTGAAAGCAGTTTTTTTCACAGTGAAGTTGTCTGAAGTATGGGAGCAGTTTGTATTAAACACTAGAAAGAAGGTCATGTGAACATGTGGCTGTGAAGAGCTCTGACTCATTGGTTGTGCTGCTCAATGGTGTTCAGATGGGCTTTTTTATCAAGACAAAGTTTACAGTTTTGTTTTAATAATCTGTCACTCTTTTAACATAATGTGTTCCTGCAGAACATTCGACCTCGAACTATGTTTGTGCTTTTGTTTTTCTTATCTTTATTTGTAATTTGGTGATTTAAAGCAAGACACTACATGCAGAAACATTGTTTTTTCATGGTGAATTGTGGGCTTTTCACAACATGTTTCAGACTAGAGGAAATAAAACACCCAAAATACAGTTATATATAATTGCGTTATATCTTAGTATCTGTCGTTTTTATTTACCCTGTTCACCTGTGGTGTCTTGCCTTGAACTGCCCACAGTTTGAAATCAGTTTTGTAAAAAGATTCATTAATAAGAAATGATGAGATGAATCTGTCCGTCTGTAGTTTTGCTCATGTGTATTCTCTTGCCGAGTGAATGTGTTCTCCACCATCATCAGATCTCCTCGCACCCCTGCCGAGCTCCTGGCTCTGTTCCGGTACCCGCGGGACCCGTACACGGTGGAGCAGGCCCGAGCCGGAGAGATCTTCGAGCAGACTCTACTTCTCATCCAGAGGCATGTGAACCAGGGCCTGATGGTGGACACGAATGGAACAGGTATCTCACCACCGTTACGCTCTTCAAATGATACACTTTTTGGTGTTGTGATTAAAATGTACAACTAATATATGGCAGGAGAAATGTCTGCTTCACTAAATGTTCAGCAGACACTGCGGCGCTTTGTGCTGCAGAAGACACGACTGTTTTTTCTGGTTATGACAACAGTACAGCTTTCAGTGCCACACTATGGCAAAATGGCCCCACATGTTTGGACAAGCCCTGTCCCAATCTGAGCATTTCCCCTCTGGACACATTCACTGACACAAATACCAAGAAGGGTCAACACGACTGTTACGGCACTATTACCTGCAGCCATCGCTGACTGCCACTGTGTAGAACTTTTAAAAAGAGTCCTTGCTATGGAAATATACTTTAAAAGAATATAAGTGTGAACTGTTTGTAATGTTTTTAGACACTTTACTCTATTTACAATTAAATAAAAATGATTTATGGTTTACATTTACATTAAATGCAATTAGTAGAACTTGAAACATGATTTTAAATGTACTTTAAAGTAAATTTTTAATTTGACTACAGCAAAGTTCACTTAACACGTGTGTTAAAGCTATGAAAGTGTACTCTTTACACTTAAGTGTCTTATTTCATATTAAATAATCTGAAAGGACAGTTTTTTTTAATATATATACTTTAATTGTATAACTAATAATTCAGATTTGAAGTACAGTACAAGTGCACATTCAACACAATGAAGTGTAATGAAGCCAGACTGAACTATCATCAGAGCGCCCGCTCCACTTCACAGCTCAATCGTGCAGCGAATAATCATCGTCCACTTCGACAGAAACAGACAGTTGTGTTTTATGTACCGTTCAGGGCAGATTTATCTAAAATGGTTGATAGTACAATAATATATATATAATATAATTCATAGAAAACGGAAATGAGTGCAGACATTTGTTGTGTGTTAAAACATCTTTAAAATAGGGATTAAGTTGAGTTCACTAAAATGTGTTCAATATTTAAGGAAGATGTGTTATCACTTAATGTTTACACCATGTATGATTTTTAGAGTCATTGAATGTAGACTTTTCTTAAGAGTAGAGTTTCTAAGAACGTGGCACATGTGTTTGAGGCAGCGAGCGGCGCTTCATGGAAAGATCCAGAGGAAAACTGTATAAAATGTTGCAGTAATAATAATAATAATAATAATAATATAAAGTAGGTTAGGGTTAGGGTGAATAAATTTGACTAAAATGAAAAAATATGTTAGTTATTAATTTAAAAGTAGATTATATAGATTAAAATAAATACAATTTTTGGTTAATATAAAATTAAATTTATTAAAATCAAATAAATAATACATTTAACAGTACATTACAACAGTGAATAGAAAAAATATATAATAATGTAAACTAATTTTAGATTTTGAATGAAGATCATATATTGGGGGGTCCATGGCATCTAATAGAATAGAATAGAATAGAAACCCTGTTTTAAACTTCATTATTAAAATATGTAATCATGTCATCTACCCATGTGCCGGTTAGTTCACAGAAATGACAAAACAATAGACAGTTATGCTCATGGAGTTAATATTTACTAACACAAAAAATAGGATACCCTTGAATACTTTGGAAAACCCAGCAACAATCCGACTGGAACCCTCTTAAAATTATAGTTCACCAAAATATGAATTTCTTTTAGGGCTGTCACTAACAATTATTATGGTAATCGAGTAACCAGATCATTTTTGTGGCAATAAAAATATATCTAAATTAATAATAGCCTTTAAAATGGCTAAAGTAATATGCATAATATAATCATACTTGCATATCATATGCCTGCGTATGACTGTTGTTGTTACACTTTACATGATCAAATCTTTGTTTAATATTGGCCAAACATTTAATTCAAATGCTCTCTTAATCTTTAATATTTAGCCACTTCTTTGCAATAGAAATGCTACAGCGAGTGTTTAAACCTTTATTTTAAAGTAGTGATGAACATCAATTTGCATATTTAAATGCATTTAGATATTGATGTATTCTCCCGTGTTAGTGTGGTTTATAAGTGATTGGTGTTACAAATCTGGTGAAATGGGAAACGGTCCATTCCCAGATGAACGTCTTAAGCGACCCAAACTCACAGCATATGCAGCGATGGAGTCTGACGACGACGCTCCACACATGTGAATGATAGCAGCTATGAAGCACAAAGTGCTTGAGACTTTATATGCGTTTCCAAATGCACATTATTGGAAACCCAAACAATCATCACATGCAGAGACTGAGTTCATGTGGAGCGGAGACGCTCTGAAAACCTGCACGCATGTAAATAAAGCGCTTCACCCTGAAACCTGCAGCGCATGCGCTTACTTAACTGAGTCGCAGTCTTTATGATTTCACAATAGGACGATGCTACATTATGATTTTAAATGGTTTAAGTGTATTGTGCAGCCTTCTAAAACCGTTAATAATGCGATTGATGGATTCGTGTCCTTGCAGTACACCACTTTCTGTGTTTTGATGGTCAATCAACACGGGGAAATTTCAATCGAGGATTTAATCGAGCAATCGTGACAACCATAATTTTTTCAATAAAACCTGAGAGGTTTATGTCCCCTCTTAGAAAGTCCAAGTAACTAAAAGTTAAAATATTCAGAAAGGCTATGAAGGTGTAGTAAAATGAATCCATATGAATTGAGTGGTTTATTCCAAGTCTTGAAGTAATTGATGACAGAGTTTTCAGTTTTTCAGTTCAGTTTTTCCCTTTAATGCCTTTCATTACAACTGTATTTATGTCTCTTTACACAATAATATGAGCCCAACACTAATGAATGATGTCTTATTTTTTGGTAAGGTCATTTTTTAAACGTGGTCTACACTTTACGAGACACCCACTCTTTCCCATCTATTTTACAGCCTACCGCTACAATGACTTGGTGTCCCCGCGTTTCCTGGATATGATCGCTAACCTGTCTGGCTGCACGGCCCATCGACGCGTCAACAATTGCTCGGACATCTGCTTCCACCAGAAGTATCGCACTCACGATGGCACTTGTAACAACCTGCAGCACCCCATGTGGGGCGCCTCGCTCACGGCCTTTGAGCGCTTGCTCAAGCCCGTCTATGACAATGGCTTCAATCTCCCACGTGGCACCACTGAGAGATGGCACAACGGCTTCCCTCTGCCACTTCCACGTCTCGTCTCCACCACCATGATCGGCTCAGAGACCATCACCCCAGACGACCGATACACACACATGCTTATGCAGTGGGGTCAGTTCCTGGACCACGACCTGGATTCAACTGTCGTTTCCCTCAGCCAGTCGCGTTTCTCCGATGGACAGTTGTGCACCTCGGTGTGCACCAACGACCCACCTTGCTTTCCCATCATGTTTCCACCCAACGACCCACGGCAGCGGCGCAGTGGAGCACGCTGCATGTTCTTCGTGCGCTCCAGTCCCGTTTGCGGCAGCGGAATGACCTCTTTGCTTATGAACTCTGTGTATCCTCGTGAGCAAATGAACCAGCTCACATCCTACATCGACGCTTCCAATGTGTACGGCAGCTCGCATCACGAGGCCGAAGAGATTCGTGACTTGGCCAGCCACAGGGGCATGTTGCGCCAGGGTATCGTGCAACGCACTGGCAAGCCACTGCTCCCCTTTGCAACTGGGCCACCAACAGAGTGCATGCGGGACGAAAACGAGAGTCCCATTCCTTGCTTTCTAGCGGGTGACCATCGGGCCAATGAGCAGCTTGGTTTGACGGCTATGCACACGGTTTGGTTCCGTGAGCATAACCGAATAGCCAGTGAGTTGCTTCGTCTTAACCCCCATTGGGATGGTGACACCATTTACCATGAGGCACGGAAGATAGTCGGAGCCCAGATGCAGCACATAACCTACAGCCATTGGCTGCCTAAAATACTGGGTGAGGCTGGCATGAGGCTAATGGGTGACTATAATGGCTATAATCCCAATATCAATGCTGGCATCCTCAACGCTTTTGCCACCGCTGCCTTCCGCTTCGGTCATACGCTCATCAACCCCATTCTCTACCGGCTCGATGAAACCTTCCAGCCCATCCAGCAAGGACACATCTCACTTCATAAAGCTTTTTTCTCACCCTTCCGTATCGTGAATGAAGGAGGCATTGATCCTTTGCTCCGTGGTTTGTTTGGAGTGGCAGGAAAAATGCGTGTGTCCACTCAGCTGCTTAACACAGAACTTACCGAACGCCTTTTCTCAATGGCGCATGCGGTGGCACTTGACCTCGCGGCCATGAATATCCAAAGGGGTCGTGACCATGGTATACCCCCGTATAATGACTACCGGGTGTTCTGCAACCTCACGTCCGCGCAGACTTTTGACGACCTGAGGAATGAGATTCAGAACCCCACTGTGCGAGAGAAGCTTCAAAGGTTAGCCACATCCATTGTTATTAAAAGCCACATTTTAGAATGTTTCTGGCTGTAATGGTCTGTTCTGCTCCCAGGCTCTATGGTATACCTCTAAATATCGACCTTTTTCCTGCACTGATGGCTGAAGAGCTGGTGCCTGGCAGCAGACTGGGACCAACCCTCATGTGTTTACTGGCAGCCCAGTTCAAGCGTCTGAGAGATGGTGACCGGTAAGACTTTTTTAATTCAGTCCACACTTTTTTCCGTTGACATGTTTTCACTCTAATGCTCTAGGAGGTGCTATCACACATCTTCTGAAAGAGTACTGAACCTCCTGATGCAGAAACAAGAAGTATCATATGTAATCATATACATTATTTAAATTAAGACTATCAGCAACTTTAAACAACATATTAATCAAAACTGCCCAAAGTTACTGAATGAAATGTCGACCCAGGATGAGCTGTAGGACTGTGAAAGAGTTAAAAATCCTCTCATCATTTACTCCCCCTCATGATGTCCCACAGTTCAATAAATACAAAGATAATATTGTGTGATTTTAGACACAATGTTGTCTGTTTGGTTCAATTTTCCCAACGAAAATATAAAGATAAAGCAGAACTGTTTATCTCCAAGCAACACACAGCGGCGTTTCAATTCTGAATCTGTGTTTTGAACAAATCGGGTGAATCAGTGTATGACATCAACGTGACTCAAAAGCATATGGAGCCTTTTCTATAATCGCTCTCGCTGTGTTTTGATGCCATTCACCCATCGGTCTGTGCTGCACTGATGCCACTCCAACAAACCTAATGATTCAATGAAGCATTTACTTCACTCCTCAATGAATCAGCTGTTTGTTCGAATAGAATCAAATCCAATGAATGACATGCCATTCCTACTGGCAGTTTTGGTTTCTTATTTAGAGTACAATTAGATTAAAAAAATTATTTCATATTTCCATATTAATAATAAAAACAAAACATTAAATGTATAGTTCACCCAAAGTTTTCATTTTTCATTCATTTTCATTCATGCTCCAAAAGAGTATGTGTAATAAATTCTATGTCGAATCAAATAAATTATTTCTTGCTGAAGCTACTTTTTGTAATGTATATTTGATGTTTTACACAGTAATGACTTTAAAAGATCTTTTCAGGGTAATTTTTCAGCCAAAATTGATGTGCGATTATAATCATGTAGTTAATTAGATTAAAATGTTTCTCTTGACAGCCCCCAGCTCCACCTGCCTAAATCTGCTATGAGATTTATGTACGCATATTCAGCATCAACATATCTCACATGCTCACCCCAGTGTGTCTGTGTATCTACTGGCAGTAGAAAGTCCACACTTGCTACTGCCAACTAGTGTTGTCATGTTTGAAATGACTTTCTTCAGATGAACACAGAGCTTTTTGGAAAATGAATCCATCTCTATGAGTCCATATAATGCAAGTGGTTGGGACCCTCAAAGCTGACACTTCAAAAACCATGCAAAACCGATATGATGGTAATCCACATGACCCCACGTGATGAATCAATGTCTTCTGAAGTAAAATGATAGGATAGTTAAACTATAAATCATCATTTTCCAGCAACCTGTGTCACGAGTTTCATGAACTCACCAACCTGTGTTGCATTATATGGACTCACTTCTAAAAACCTCCATTTGTGGTCCACAGAAGAAAGAAAGTCAAATACGAGTCACATTCTCAGACGACTCTTTCATATAATTGTAGGTTTTGGTATGAGAACCCTGGTTCCTTCAGTCCAGCGCAGTTGACCCAGTTGAAGCAGGCGTCTCTCGCCCGGGTGCTGTGTGATAATAGCGACAACATCACCCGCATCCAGTCAGATGTCTTTAGCGTGGCCGATTTCCCGCACGGTTATGGAAGCTGTGACGATTTACCGAAGATTGACCTACGCATGTGGCAGGACTGCTGTGAAGGTACGAGACTCGGATTGTATTTTTTACTGCTTTTTCCCTCTAATCATCTAATCAGTTTGATATGACATAATATTTGAGATTTAGCATCAGTTTATTTATTGGCCTCACATCTTCCTTCATCGTTTCCTAGTTAGTTTCCTTAGTTTCTGATTATTGTCACCTGTTGCTTGTTTAGTTCCCTTGTTAACTCGTGTATTTCAGTTCTATGTTGGCTAGTGTTTCTATTTATCCTAGTATTCTCCTGTGAATGCATTTGCTTACCACCGTTATAATGGTGACAATCAGTGTGACTATAAATAAATGATTAAATAAATAAGTTTTATACAGGGAGTGCAGAATTATTAGGCAAGTTGTATTTTTGAGGATTAATTTTATTATTGAACAACAACCATGTTCTCAATGAACACAAAAAACTCATTAATATCAAAGCTGAATATTTTTGGAAGTTTTAGTTTTTAGTTTTTAGTTTTAGCTATTTTATGGGGATATCTGTGTGTGCAGGTGACTATTACTGTGCATAATTATTAGGCACCTTAACAAAAAACAAATTTATACCCATTTCAATTATTTATTTTTACCAGTGAAACCAATATAACATCTCAACATTCACAAATATACATTTGTGACATTCAAAAACCAAACAAAAACAAATCAGTGACCAATATAGCCACCTTTCTTTGCACGGACACTCAAAAGCCTGCCATCCATGGATTCTGTCAGTGTTTTGATCTGTTCACCATCAACATTGCGTGCAGCAGCAACCACAGCCTCCCAGACACTGTTCAGAGAGGTGTACTGTTTTCCCTCCTTGTAAATCGCACATTTGATGATGGACCACAGGTTCTCAATGGGGTTCAGATCAGGTGAACAAGGAGGCCATATCATTAGATTTTCTTCTTTTATACCCTTTCTTGCCAGCCACGCTGTGGAGTACTTGGACGCGTGTGATGGAGCATTGTCCTGCATGAAAATCATGTTTTTCTTGAAGGATGTAGACTTCTTCCTGTACCACTGCTTGAAGAAGGTGTCTTCCAGAAACTGGCAGTAGGACTGGGAGTTGAGCTTGACTCCATCCTCAACCCGAAAAGGCCCCACAAGCTCATCTTTGATGATACCAGCCCAAACCAGTACTCCACCTCCACCTTGCTGGCGTCTGAGTCGGACTGGAGCTCTCTGCCCTTTACCAATCCAGCCACGGGCCCATCCATCTGGCCCATCAAGACTCACTCTCATTTCATCAGTCCATAAAACCTTAGAAAAATCAGTCTTGAGATATTTCTTGGCCCAGTCTTGACGTTTCAGCTTGTGTGTCTTGTTCAGTGGTGGTCGACTTTCTGCCTTTCTTACCTTGGCCATGTCTCTGAGTATTGCACACCTTGTGCTTTTGGGCACTCCAGTGATGTTGCAGCTCTGAAATATGGCCAAACTGGTGGCAAGTGGCATCTTGGCAGCTGCACGCTTGACTTTTCTCAGTTCACGGGCAGTTATTTTGCGCCTTGGTTTTTCCACACGCTTCTTGCGACCCTGTTGACTATTTTGAATGAAACGCTTGATTGTTCGATGATCACGCTTCAGAAGCTTGGCTATTTTAAGACTTCTGCATCCCTCTGCAATATATCTCACTATTTTGGACTTTTCTTAGCCTGTCAAGTCCTTCTTTTGACCCATTTTGCCAAAGGAAAGGAAGTTGCCTAATAATTATGCACACCTGATATAGGGTGTTGATGTCATTAGACCACACCCCTTCTCATTACAGAGATGCACATCACCTAATATGCTTAATTGGTAGTAGGCTTTCCAGCCTATACAGCTTGGAGTAAGACAACATGCATAACGAGGATGATGTGGTCAAAATACTCATTTGCCTAATAATTCTGCACTCCCTGTATATATAAATTTTTCAGCAGCCATTACTCCAGTCTTCAGTGACAATTTGATTTTATTATCAATTATTAATCAAATATATCAAACATTATCAGTTATTATCATTTATATGTTTTTTTCTTATCAATGTTTACATTGTTTTTTATGCTTATTTTTGTGGAAACAAATATTTTTCAAATATTTTAAATTTCAAAAGAGCAGCATTTTTTAAATATTTTTAATGATTTCTGGTGGATCATGTGACACTGAAGACTGGAGTAATGATGCTGAAAATCCAGCCTTGATCACAGGAATAAATTACACTTTAGAAAATGTTCAAATTAATTTAAAAACAGTTCTTTCATCAAATAACTACAGACTTGGTGAGCGTAAGAGACTTCTTTCAAAAATATTGAAAAATAAAATAAAAATCTTAATTGTTCCTAACTTTAGTGTGTATTTATTTATTTACTTACTTTGACAGGAACATTTGTATGAATTTGGACACCCAGTTGCTATAATCAAAGGTGAATTCTCTCGAATAGACCGTCTTTTCATTGAGTACAGTACAAACATTAAAGGCAAGTAATGCTGTAATGCTTTGGATTTTGGAGGGTATTTTGGGGATTTAGATTCCGCCGAGTAGGACATGTTTCCTGATCAGCATCTTTTGTTTAGTTGTGCATGCGTTATCAGATGGAAGACTGTACTATCTGACTTCAGGTTTACGGGAACTTCAGAGAGGCTCTTGATCTTTCAGCCATATCCTCTGCCCTGACACGATCCACAGGCTTCAGTGTGGCTGCTCGTCTTACATTGGTCCTGTGGAATTGTAATAAAGTTTTTTACTGTGCATGTTATTTATTTTAACACAGCAGTATCAGAGGAGGTAAGCAGTGAGCTGATTCTAGGATTTAATGATGTTCAGGGTTGTCAGGCGGTCAGTCTTCTGGTACAGTATCTGCCATATTTCTAATAACTGTTGATTACAATTATTTGTTTTGTATTATAATGTAGTACATTATAAAACTCTAGTAAACATAAAATGTTTAGTATATTATATTAAAACCGTGTTTAAGTAATGAGTTTCAGAAGCTTTATCGTGAAGGAGGATCATATGATGGTAGAGTTCATTCACACATGCCCAATCTCTCTCAAATTCTTTCAAATAAATGGTGCGCTACTTTATTTTGTTTGAGAGTTCTATGGAATGTCCGACAGATAAAATGATGAACACAAATTAACCACTATTATTATCCATCCAGTCAAGCATCGAATGACACAATATGATCAAACAGACTGACGCAGCGTTCACATGAACTGTCTGTTTTCACAGATCCTCGTGAGGTTTGCAGCACTTCACATGACCTCTCGTTCTTTAGGCTTGTATAGATTGATATTTTAATCCCTATAGTGTTCGTCCTGCATCAAATAAAAGGCTGAATATCTTGCCCCTGCAGACTGTCGCACTAAAGGTCAGTTCAACGCCCTGTCGTATCACTTCAGAGGTCGCAGGTCAGCGGAGCACAGCTATGCTGAGGAGAAGAAACCTGCCGGAAACCTCACTGACGACAGCAGGTAAAGCTGTAATGAAGTTTTTGACAATAGGAGTAGTGATAGTGGGAACACTTTACAGTACATATCACTAATAAGGTTACTAATAATACAAAAACTGCTAAAGCATATATTAATCTTGGGTAATGTTAATTTCAACTACATTATTCAAATCAAAAGTTGTTGATATTTAATGGACCCGAGTCAACATGAATTAACAATGAGCAGTTGTATTTTTATTAACTAACAAAAATGAATAAATACTGTAGCAAATGTGTTACCCATTGTTGATATTAGTGAACGCATTAACCAACAGGCCGTGTGTCCACCGAAGCGCTTGTTCCCGAGCGTGACGAGGCTCTGGGCGTCTGTTTCACTCCGAGCGCTCGTTTTGTTTCCAGACGCAGAGAGTTGATGAATGTTCACCTTTGAGTAAAAAGGAGCTCACTTTTTACCCCACCGTCCAATCACAGTTGAAGAGGGGCGGGACAAACACTGCGATCAATCGCCACTTAACACCAACAGACGACAGCAAACATAAGTTAAAATAAGAGCCAGAACAAATACTTTACATTGTATAGACATTTTAATATTCAGAAACAAACTGGGATATATAGTATCTCAACTGAAAAAACAAAACGCGGCTCGGCCGAAGCGCTCTCAGGCACACGCAGCGAGACTTCATCAGGAGAGCTGCTGAAAACACTGTGGTGGACACACGGCCAAGCTATGTGACCCTGTCGGAAAGTGTTACTCTAATAATTCATTTATTGATTTATAATTTATGGATGTTTTAGGTTACAACATTTTGGAATATTTATTTTATTTTTAATGAGTTTTGTTTTTCAGCACTTTGGAAGACACTCAAACTGCAGTGAACTTAACTGTGTCACCAAAGTCAAGCACTGAACCCTCCGTTAAGGATTTCCAAGACTTTGTAGCTGACATGCAGAAAACTATCACAAGTTTACGAAAACAGGTTAGGACACATGATTTACCCGGTCCTTTGCAATGCCAAGCCGCACTTCCCAGAGGTGGCAGACGCCGGTCCTGGAGAGCCACGGTCCCGCAGAGTTTCGCTTCACCTCTAATCAAACACACCTGGACAAGCTAATCAAGGTCTGAAGGTCTGAAGGTCTGAAGGGTTACTAGAAAGCAACAGGAAGGCGAGTTTTCATCAGGGTTGGAGCTGAACCGCAGGACCGTGGCTCTCCAGGACTGGAGTTCGCAACCCCGACTCTGAAAATCCAGTTGCAGATATTTGTGAATGAATCCACTTTTGTTGGTAAACTGAATACACAAGGACGATTGAGATCTGCTCAGACACATGCTTTTGGCGGTGATGGTGAGACGCTGAAAATGTCCATTTCACTGTACGGTACAACAGGCCAAGAATCAAACTTTCCAGACGCTCTGATTTGATTAAAAACACATGGCAATCTACAGTGACATTAAACATCATACCTGCCTTCTTTCTTATGTCCACTGCACACTGTATGTTTGAATCAAATACAGTGATCCTAAGTGAATAAGTAGAACTTAACTATTAATTATTTTACAGATGACGGCATTTTTGCCAAGTAGGGCAGGTTCCTGGATCTAATAAGCATAGTCCAATCCCAATCCCAATCCTCAAACCTCAAACCTGCCCTAAAATCTTAATAGGAAGGTTGTTTGAGGACCAGCAATACTTGTTGATCCAGAAACCTTTACAAAATAACAAATTATATATTATACCCCCTATTTGTAAACTCATTCACAATCAATAACTGATTGTACGACCTTCAGTCACTGCCACCAAACATCTTCTGATGACGACCATTCTTATATGATGTACAGAATCAAGATATGTCTCAGTTCAACTTTCTGAATCAGTACTCATATATCATCACGGTCTTAATTACAGTGACATCTATGAGTTTCTTTGTTTGACAATGTGATTCTCACACAGGAAATAAGACACTAAATCACGTTAAAGCTCTCTGAAGGGAGCTGCGCTAAACGCCACATTCAAAGATCAGATAAACACATGTTTTACAGCAAACTAACACAGAATAATCCTACTGAATCAGGAACTGACTGTAATTTTCCATACAACTACAATAAATGGAGTAGGCCAGTTTTTAAAGATTACACTTAAGCTTTTAAGTATCATCAAAATTGTACATACACCTCATACATAAAGTTGTCTGAAACCATGTGATGTTTGTGTGAAGAACAGTCAAAAAATTTACTTGAGTTATTTACTATTTACTAGTGGTGCACAGTATAAAATTATATGATCAGTAAGTCACGGCAACATGCTTTTCATCAAAATAATTTATCAAAATAATTACAATTATATAAATTTTTTTTTTTTTTTATCAGCTAGACAAGAGTTAACAAATTTGTTGAAATGACTTCTAGCCAATTTGAATTTTGCATAAAAGTTTAATGCAGCAACTGAACTTTTTTTTTTTAGTGTGAGATGTTTGAAATATTGTGAACAAATCATTATTTTCTCACTGCAGAGGAAGATTATCAGTATAACAATGTATCAAAGCTATTGTAAAACAGCTGGAATACAGTGAAAACTCCAGTGCCTGTTCATAAAATGAAGATCACAGTCTTAAAATTTACTTCATTTGTGTTTCACAGAAAGTGACAATTTATTCTGCTGAAATTTTCCTTTAATGTGCCCCTATTATGATTTTTTCAGATATAGTGTGTAATATAGTTGTTTGCGAATGTAAACGGTCTGCAAAGTCTCAAAGATCAAAGTGCAGATAAATGGAGTTATTGCCTCATAAAAGAAAGAAACGAATCTGAACTGCCTAAAACGAGCCGTCAGTAATTCCAGTCTTACTTCCTGCTTGAACCTATGTAAGTGTGTCATCAATTTACATAATACCAGCCTATGGTTTTCAACTGGCTGTCTGTGAACATCTATTTTGACTCAAACACTGTAGTTGTAGCTGAGGATGGTTCGTGTTGTTGACGTGTCGAGAAGACGCTGTTAAAACAAATGTTGCGCTGCTAAAGCAAATCCACTTTGCATGCAACGCAGTGTTGATACAGTATGGCTTTTGACCGTGGATAAATTTTTCTCTCTGTTGAAACCGACAGATAAAAAGACTTGAAGGTCGTCTGAGCCAGACAGACTGTGCAGATGAGGACGGGAGAGAGCGGGTAGATGGAGAGAGTTGGAAGAAGAACCCCTGCACCATATGTCAGTGTAAAGTAAGTTCATCAGTGCACTGAAACTCTCTGTCTGGAACGTCTGTCACTCTGACACCAGTTTTCCCAAAATACTGTGTAGAAGTCTGGGAGACTTAAATCTTAAGGTGTGGTCACAGTGGACCGTGCTTCATGTACTTCCATACAGGAGCATGTAAATGCAGTAGACTGGAAATAAATGCACAGAAATTTAGTTGTGCCCTGCGTACCAATGTTCAGGTATTATGAACTATGACTTGAATTTGCAAATCAAAAACATTTAACTCTAGTAGGGGTGGGAGAAAAATGAGTTCTGTGATGCATCGTGATTTCTCCTTATCGATATTGAAAACTTCACAGGATATGGGTAAGCGCTGTGGTAAGCATATTGGTTACTTACTGTTGTCACTTCCATTCCCTGATGGAGGGAACGAGACGTTGTGTCTCTGTAGTGGCACTAGGGGTCACACTTGGAAGCCTCAAACACCTCTGATAGTCTGACACTTTCAGAAAAAGCCAATGAGAATTGCCAAGTGGAATTTCCATTCACTTCTCCCCCCATTACGGGTATAAAAGGAGATGGTGTGATTCCACTCATTCAGGTTTATGCTGCAGATAAATACTTACAGCTGTGCAGACCAGGACTTTGTGCTGGGAAAAATGTTCTTTGTCCCGATGCAGAAAAAAGGACACTGTGGAGACCACATCCTACCTGATGAGAGGTTAACATGTGGAGAATACATCACATGGACTTAAAAACTGGGAAGTACCACAAGTCCTTGTGATAGATCCTACCTGTAAAGATATCCAGGGTTCGCTAGATACAGGGAACTCCCATGTATCAAAAAGAGCACATTATGACCTCAAGGAGAGGCGCTGTGTGCAAGTGAGTCAAACCTGGCCAGTTGCCTGCGGTTTACCTGTTCGTACCCGATAACCCACGGGACAATACTGGCTCAACCTGGAGATTGTAGAATCAAAGGTATTGGGTGTTGCCCAGCCTGCAGCTCTACGGATGTGTGTTAGAGAGGTGCCATTCACCAGTGCCCAGGAGGACACAACACTCCTAGTGAAGTGAGCTCACACTCCCAGGGGGCACGGCATGCCGTGGGTTTGGTATGCCAATGAAATGGCATCCACAATTAGATGGGAAATCCTCTGTTTGGAGACGGCCTTTCCCTTTCTGCCATCCCCAAAACAGACAAAGAGCTGGACAATGCAACAGTAAGGCTTCTTCATCACGAGGGAACGATTGCAAGTTCGCCACCTGATCCCAAAAAGGGGTACTGGGAACTTTGGGCACATAGGCCATCCAGAGTCTTAGGATCATGAGAGAGTATGCCGGACTGAACTCCAGGCATGTTTCACTGACAGGGAATGCCTGCAGGTCCCCAACCCTCTGGATGGAAGTAAGCACAGTCAGGAGGGCCAACTTCAAAGATAGGGCGCTTAACTCAACTGACTCTAGGGGCTCGAAAGGTGGTCTCTATACACCCAGCTAATCTACCGAGAGGTCCCAAGAAGGAATAAGGCACAGCCTTTGAGGATTTAACCTCCTGGTTCCTCTGAGGTACCTGATAATCAGGTTGTGCTTCCCTAAGGACTTACTGTCCACTGCATTGTGATGTGCTGCTATGGTGGCCACATTTTTAAGATGGAGAGGAACAGCCGGCCCTCCAACCTCTCCAGCAGGAAGGAAAGCACCTACCCGGCTGTGCGTCCCTGTGGGTCTTCACCTCAGGAAGAACAGTTTGCAAACAGACACAACTTCAAAGCGTACAGCTGCCTCGTACTGTCCCACTTAGATCTTCTGCATCCCGTCCAGGGACCAGAGGTGTAGGCACAGGTGCCAAATTGTGCCCTGCTTCTGAGAAAGAAGGTCCTTCCTAGTAGTAATTCACCAGGGAGGGTCAAGTCCACTATGCAACCAGCAAGACCTGTTCTTTGTCCTCCCTTACTTTGCACAGTGTCTGTCCAGTCAGACTCACTAGGGGAAACTCAGATGTGCAGAGCCCCCGGGGCCATGCTGAGAGGGTCAGGAATACCACCATAGGCAGTGGAGAGATTCCTGGGAAGTGAACAGGTCTAATCGCCGAATAGACTACAAATCAGCTGGACCACCTTGGGATGGAGTCCTTGAAGCATTATTCATCATGAAAGCATGTCTGCTGCGCGATTGAGTTTGGCTAGGATATGAGTGGCCCGCAGTGACTCCAAAGGAGGAGATGGCGGGCGAGTTCCAGCATACAGTGTGAGCACCTCTGGATCAACGGCCAAATCCTCCGCAGGGCCAGCAGTACCGCTAGAAACTCGAGGTAGTTCATGTGCCAATGCAGTCGAGCTCCTGGCCTTTTCTGAACGTGTCAGAGGTGCTCCCAAGTGCGACCCCTAGTGTCACTACATCGACACAGATCGAAGTGAGTGACCGATAGAGAACATGCGCTTTGCTTGACGATGTGCAGTTTTTCCACTGTTCTTCCTTCCAAATGTTTTACGAAAACATCATTTATGCCATTTGGAGTGCAGTATAAATTCAATGCATGAAACTTACTTGCTGACAGACGTCTGTTTCAAATGCTCATGTTTGTTCTCACATCACACGGCCGTGCCTGACTCTCTGCAAGTGCTTAAATGCATTTACAGTGTTGTACATGTATTGTATTGCATTAGTCATATTCCCAAGTGACGGCTAATTTTACACTAAAATACCATAGAGTTTGTGATGCACATCCTTTCACATAATATATGAGAAGTTTGATTTGAAAAGTTTCAGCCTCTTAGTTCTGCGATATATATCATGATATATCAGGATAATATTCAATACATAATATAATATGCAGTTTGTTGTTTTTATTTAGAGTTGAAAAAATGTTTTTTGAAACGGAATAATTATTGATCCTTTGTACAATGTATTAAAAATATATTTTAAAAAATCAGATTTTTGTTTCGTATCATATTTGATAGATCAGACTTTCATGACGCCCTAACCCTAACCCTAATCTCAAACTCCATATTCACACTTATATTTAGATGCCCAAACTGAGCAAAATATGTAATTTTATTGTAGTTTTAAAACATAATGCAATGCAATTCAATGATGATGGAGAGATCATCCTTCCTCAAAAGATGATGATCATATTTGATCACGATTTTTCTAAAAAATGATGTATGGATAATCAATTCTGAAATATTATTAACAATATAAAAGTTATTCTTAAGTTTACTATATAAATATCAGTAAAGATTTCACAGCAAGCACACATGTGAACCACGAGCTGCAGGAGAACGTTTGTACAATTATACTAAAAGGCCTTTTACTTCATAAACTATTTCAAATTGTACTCATAGACACGGCATGTGTCTGCTATGTACCGTTTACTTTGCTCAAAATAAATATTACGTTGCAAAATATTCATATTATATTCCTGCAAAGGCTGATAAAAAATGATTTGCATTTCCTGTGGAAAGAGCACTTGCGTTTCATGGTGATTGAGTCGACCTGGACGCACCAGTACTGATGGGATATTTAGCAATTAAAATGCTTGTGGCAGAAGAATCTCATGATGTCTGGTCTCTCAGTATCATCTTGGTGAGCTTTTACTCTATGCACGTGCAGTAAGATGATTTTAGCATTTTCTGACACTTAATAATTTTTGAAATTTTCATTTCAAAATGCACATTTAAAAATAGATCCAGACAGTTCCTGCAATTGTATAAGTTTCCAGCCCGATGGTGTTTTCAGCTCAGTTGTTCCTGTGTGTGTCTCCGTCAGGGCGCTCAGGTGACGTGTTTCGTGGAAAAGTGTCCGCCGGCGGCGTGTCTGAATCCCGAGACGCCCAAAGGCTCGTGCTGCCCCTTGTGCCTCCACCAGCCGTCGCAACCGCAGGACACAAAGCATCACGTATAACCTCAGGACACTTCACCCGTGTGACCTTGAGCTCACGCCTCCATTTGGTCTATAGTTGTGTTTCAGGGTTTTTTCGTTGTTTGTCATGTATTGGTTTGTTTGTTCGCATATCCTCAGACACCCACTACAAAGAACCTAAAATACACTGCCTTAAAAAGTATTTGAACAGATGAATGTGGGACCCTGTTTTCCTCCTCAGGCCTGTCGACTGGGAGACGACTGCCCAAGATGTTCATTTACAACACCAGAGATGGGCGACTCGGACCCTGGAGGAACGTTGACCTGCATCTCAGTTCGAGCTTCATCCCTAGTCAAACACGCCTGAAAAAGCCAAAGTCTTTAGGATTACTTGAAAATTACAGGCAGGTGCACTCAAAATATATTTAGACCTAGATTTAAGATTTATATATTTGAATTGCATCCATTTGAATTGTAGAGTTGTAACAAAATATTAAACCTAATGCGATGCATAGTATGTCAGTCAGACATGAACGGGTAAGATTTCTTTACAAGTACTAATAAACTGAATGTGTTTTTAATAGCAGGATTATAGATTTATCAGCAATAAATCCAGTTTGTTTTAATCTCATACATTTAAACTAATTGAATATTGCTTGTTCCACAGCTAGCCATATTTTAACCAGATTTATGGTGCTTCTAATCAGTTTGAATAAATGCATTTGAAAAATATGATTAATTAAATCAAATTAATGCAAGTAGTTAATAAACTTTGGATTCAGAATGTATGGCTGACAAATGTGCATCACATTAAGTTTATAAGTTTGTTCATGTTAAAACTGTGTAATCCAAACGAATGGAAATGTTAAATGCAATTCAACTACATAAATCCTAAATTTAGGCCTGAATGTGTTTTGAGTGTTTAGTCGGGGATGGAGCTGAGGCTCGTGTAGAACAGACTCCATCTGAGAGTGTGCGTACGCTTTAATCCACGCCAACACTCACATTCATGACTGACGTGAAAAAGTGCGGAGCGCCTCCGTCAGGGTCTGATCAGACCAACACACTTTTCCTTGTCAGATTCCTGCAGGTGTTTGGAAATCTAAGCTGTTCTTGCAGCTCTCCATTCTAAAAGAGGATTCGGACGACGACTGATGATCTTTTATGTGTAAATGACATTAATTAGGTGTCGTTTACAAGTTCAAAATCATTTGCGATTTATAGATTTGACATCTGAAAGAGAGGCGTTGGCTCGTTTTCTGTGAGTACGTTCACGGACGCACTTCTGAGAAATGACCGTGAGATCAGATTTCGTTTTGTAAATGAGGCCCTGAACTCTGCAGCACAGCGTCGTTCCAGGACCAGAGTTTCCCATTCCTGGCTGTTTTGTGGAAGAAGCATTCTCAGGCTGGAGATGCTGCAGAACTGGTGCTATCATTTCAGTCATTTACCCGAGTCTTACAAGTGTTTTTTATGCATTTAATTGTTTTGTAATATGCAATGCATCATACAGTATATACACTCATTATGTGCTTTTTAAAACCACATTTGAGCGAAAACCTGTCGTTTCGTAGTTACACTTAAGAAATTTTAAACGTTACTTGTGCTTTGACTTTGTTTATGGTGAATAGTATGATCTTCTGGACACATGTAGAACATTAGTTCCCACTTCGTATCTTCCTCTCGAGTGGAGAAAAATGTGAATACCTTGAAAACAATCTTTGCAATGGGGAAAAAAACTCTACTGATCACCAAATGTTTGTTTCCCTTGGCAACTGCGGGTTTTCTGAGACCTGGACTTTGGGCGTTCTGTGCTTCATCTTGACAGAAAGCTGTTCTCGATGGTTTTGGTTTGGGAGCGACTGAGGTGACGCGTTCGGGAAGCGCCGCACTGAGCTGAAGTGTTCCTGTACTTTTCTAGAACACACAGTATTTATAACCTTGTCATGAATGAAGGTCCAGATGTTTCCTTTCTTTTCGAACGGCGTTCAGCGATGTAAACGGTCGTGCCTCACCACAATACATCACTCGTACCGTACTCACTTCTGTCGTGTAGCAGACGCTTTGATCCGGCAAAAGAGAAATATTTGGAGGTGGGAAATGCATTTAAATAATATTGTACCGTTTTAACCCGGTTCAGAGGAGTCATCGGTTTGCTCGCGCTGCGTTTGTCATTGGATTACTTTCAAGCGCCGGTATTTTTCACGTTCAATTCAGATTAAAGACTCAAACTTTGCTTTCATGCTGTAGAAAACCTAGTTTAGTAGTTTACTAGCGGTCTAGAAGTTTGGAATAATTAGAAATACTGTTTTTTGAAGCAAGTCTCTTCTGCTCACCAGGGCTGTATTTGTTTAATCAGAATACAGTAAAAACAGTAATATTGTCAAATATCATCACAATATAAAATAACCGTTCACTTTAATATGTTTGTAAATGATTCTTCAGGAATCGTTCTAATATGTGGATGTACCGCTCCATTATAATTGGTGCTCAAATGTTTATAATGGTTCTTGTGTGTCTTTTTCTCCAGGACTCTTTGATGGATAGAAAGTTCTTAAGAAGTTCATAAAACAGCATTTATTTGAAATAGAAATCAGTTGTTATACATTATAGAATGATTTGTGAAGGATCATGTGACTCTGAAGACTGGAGTAATGATGCTGAAAATTCAGCTTTGATCACTGGATATAAATTACATTTTACTATATATTCACATAGAAAACAGATACTTTAAATAGTAATAATATTTCACAATATTTCTGTTTTTATTGTATTTTTAAATGCAGCCTTGGTGAGCATGTCAAAAATATAAAAAAATTAAATGAATTATTCCAAACTTTTGACCTGTAGTGTCTAATACTGTATATATTATTATTAGTAGCAGTTTTATATATATATATAAACTTTACTCTAGGGATTCTACAACACTCCTTTTGCTGAATGTAAAGTTCTCCCTCGCTGTACTGTAAGGAAGGCCAATCCTGCATCTGTTCAGTTGCGAGGACTAGTTAGAAGTCCCGGCCGTGTCTGCTTGAGTTTTTTCGGCGTCTGACTGAAATGAAGCCAAACCCGGAGTTGGAGGACCTTCTCAAAACATTCCACGGTGTCCCGATTAAACGTCCTCAGCGTGACAGACTGCAGAGAACCGACGGTCGTGGTGGCGCTGGTTAGTGAACGTGGTGAGAGCAGCTGAGTGTTTCACTGTTATTTTACTTGTTTTACCATGTTTGGTCCTGCGCTCAACTTTTTTATCTCTGTTATGAGACTCTGTCAGTGTTTTATTACTCCCAAACAGCCTTCCTTCCTTCCTTAACGATCTAACAACCTCTGGAAGATCCTCTCCCAAACCAGCCTGTGCCCACCTGCCGTGGAAATGCACTGCAAGACTGAACAAGTGCTCAAATGATTCTGATCTTTTGTTCTGTTTGTTGTTTTGTTTTTTGCCAAAGACTGTTTGCACTGCGACATATGCCTTTCAACAATAAAATGGCCACATATGAAATGTTGACTTTTTTTTATTTCGAAAATATATTGTCACATTTATTTACATTTGTCATCACATTTATTCATTTACGGTCTATAGCGCTTCCCTTTATGAAAAATACATTTTTTAAAATGTGCTATTAGTATCTTATTTTTAGTTTAAAAGAAGTAAAGTATACTTTCAGTCTGCTGAAATATTCTCCAGAAATTTACTTACAATTGGACTTTACAATTGAAGTTTCCAAAGGTTTCACAGACATGGGTTAGTCTAAACCAGGATTTGGTACAATTAAAGTATCTTTTATAAACTTTCACTAGAAAAAGACATTACTGTTGTGAATCTTGAGACAAAACAATGACACTGACATATTTTAAGATGTATCAGTACAAGTTACTTTCAGTTAAAACGGCTCAAACATGTGTTTTATTCTGGGACTATCTTAATCCCTCTCTGTGAAACCGGGGGTGAGTATATTTGGCCTGTACTTGCACTCAATTATACTCTTAACCCTTGTGCATCGTTCAAATTCACGACCCTTTCGTTATGTTCAGCCACGATTTTAACTGCTTTAAAAATGTGTCAGATAAATATTTTTTTCAAATTTTTTTGCTTAAATCTATTAATCAACCTCAGTCCTGATCAAAACTACTAAATTTTAAAAAAAAAATCAGGATTTTAACTCTTTAAAACGTTAAAATCTGATGCTGCACAAAAACTAACAACGCATCAAAGCCAATGTTGTTTCTAATCTTTGACACGTTTTTTCCCAAATCAGTGACATCATTTATGAATTTGGCAATTAAAGAGTTAAAATCCAGATTTTTTTTTTTTTTTTTTAATTCAGTAGTTTTGATCAGGACTGAGGTTGATTAATAGATTTAAGCAAAAAAATAAAAAAAAAACATTTATCTGATACATTTTTAAAGCAGTTAAAATCATAACGAAAGGGTCGTGAATTTGCTCACAGAGCTCTGTTGAGTTTTTGAACATTTTCAAAGCATTTTCCCAAAATGTGTGTCAAAATAAGATTTGTCACCAAAAATCATTCCATTTGCTGAAACACGGAGAAAGTTATGGCCAAATTAAGACTCAAAAATTCCCCATAGTGGATGAAAACATCCCGAACAGCACAGAAGGGTTCAGTATATCTCGATCACAAGATGAAGTATTGTAAGTACACTTTGCTTGTAGTTTGATGGAGTAGCCTGTCAATACATTGTTTGGAAATGTTGAATATCTGAATTTGTGTATGTAGGTTAATCCACTGATAGTGTGGGGATTTACTACAAATCTATTTAAAACGATGTCAGATTACACTTTTAAATGTAAGTATTGTTGGCTTTCAATTTACTGGAATATCTAACGATACAAAAGATACAAATTTTGACATATCTTGTGCAATTTATAGAGGTTATACATTTATAGATTTTTTTTTCAGTATAGATTTTATAGATGGTATACTCTCAGAAATGGACCCAGGTGAAAATATTTAGACTTATTTATTTTTAAGTTGTGAACCCTGTCAGTGCCGCTCATGACAAAAGCAGTCCTTCGACGGTTAGACTGGACAATTTAACAATGTTCCGCCTGACCTTTGTGGATTTCTCGTGTTATGCATCACGTTTGAGCCTCAGCGAAGCTGTATTTCCTGTGTTTCTGTGTGCTTTGGACAGTTGCTTTGAAATTTGTTCATCCAATAAATTTCAATTAGGCATTTTGCTTTGTCTTTGCTCCAGGTTAACCCACAATTTAGTCTGAAAGCCATTAGCAGAACAAACATTGCTGCTTTTCATTCAATTCAATTACCCATCATGCACTGTGATACAGCCTGGTTTGATTACTTTCTCATCACAAGCAAACTGCTGCAGTTCGAGCGGGATCTCAGACTGATGTTCTGGTGTGGATCAGATGTTCACGGACAGTCATGTGACAAAGAAAGTATACGTTTTTGAATTCTATGGTTTACATATCAGGACATAAAAAATCATCTGGTCTTTAGCAGGCCTTAAAATTAGGTAAATACAACCTCAGGAACAACACATGATATATTACAGTGTGTCATCGTTTATTTAACAAAATGTACACCGTATGATTTACGGCTTAGAGCCACCAGCAGAAATAACTTGAAGAAATCATTTTCTTTGCTGCTGTGTTTGGGATCACAGTCCTGCGACATGACCGTTTCAGCTTGAGCTGTCGGACACATTAGCGGTCACATCTGACTCGAGAGCGCTTTGAGTCGACCGTGAACTCCTGAGATGCTGTTTGTTCTGCTTCATTCTGGAGGGAGCCGATTCCATCTGTTAGTGAGAAGCCAGTGAAGAGTCAGTCTGACCACCGCCTCTGAGACACCGTCTCTGTCCAGTCGTCCATCAGTGAGCCTGAGACTCGACAAGTTTGATAAATCTGGCCTGCCTAAAAAAATGCTCAAGTGCTGGATGTTCCAGCATGACATTCTGCCACGGATTCTGCGGCTGTGCTGGTATATGAAGTGCCGATTACTGTAGTCGAGATAAGTTAACCGCTATCTCTCAAATGGCTCAGTCCTCCATGCAGCTCGAGGACAACAGCTCCCTTTTAGTAGCATTACAAATGAGTTTATGGTTTCCCAGACCAGAGAAGCAATGCAGTACAGAGACTCCAGCGACCCCAAAGTCTCAGCAGCTGGCGGTGATGTTCTGGCAGAAAGAGGAGAGGCAGCGAGTCCAGGCTGCGGCTCAAGGCCGTGGAAGAGCAGTTTCTCAATGCCAAACTGCAGCCAAGTATGTGGCAAGGAAAGTCAACACCTCGTGCAGGAGGATGTGAGGGAGAAAGCAGAGGAAATTCGTATAAGTAAGATGGCATGCATGAGGCAACAGGTCGGTTGAGATGGGAAGGCGTAATGGAACGGAGGCTCACATGGTCTTGGGCTCCTGCCCAAAGGCTCTTGGTGATGGCCGCTGTCTCTGGCGGCATGACCACATACCAAAGGCAGTAGAAGAGACGGTCTCCTTGGTCAGAGAGAGCAGTAAGTACCGTCACTGAGCTAGGAAGGAAATGCGGTTTGTGAAGGAAGGAGAGCACAAAGCTCCAGCACAAAGATCCAGAAGGCCAGGAAGAAATTGCAACATTGTAACAATTTTAATATCTGTTTCGGAACAAAGTAAAGATCTACAGGTGTGAAAATGCCCTAACGCTCATTATTAAAGTGATGAGGGATGGATATCAGTATAAGAGAGTGCCGGCCGGTGCTTACGTCACTGTGTTTCCCCATCAATCCTCTCTCAGAACTCAATCTCTGATTTCTCACCGATATCACAGAGAATCGAAGAGACTTGAAACGTGACTCCTGTAATGCTCCAAGCCTTCCACAGACAGAACGCCACGGTACTGGAATATAAAACCATGGCTTTAGGTTAAGTGTGTTTAAAGAAATAAAAAGGGCGTTGAAAAAAAGACCAGCACTATCTTTTCCCCCTCAAAAAACAGAGCAATCTGTGCAAATGTTTTGTTGGCTCGCAGGAGAACACATTCTCTTCACATGAGATGTTTTCTTTTCAGGGTTCAGTCTGGGAGTAGAGCCAACTTGCACAATTAGGCCACAAAGGCTCCCCATCTGCTGGGCTTACGTATGTGTGTGTAGGTCCCCGTAACGTGGCCCCTGACTTTACAGAGGCTTATCTCTCCGTGGGGACTCCCAACTCACAGCAATGCCTCGAAGCAGATACACGAGAAAAGGTTTGATGAGAACGACTGTCCAGAATTGTCCATGCTCAGATTTCACTCCCAGAATCTAGTGCGCAAGGCATTAAGGCCTGAGTATACTTCATTTTCTGCGTTCCACGCTTATAGTCGAACATGCAAGCCGTTCACAGGATTCTCCTTTGGACGCGAACGCGAAAAGGCGCTTCACCAGGTGTGCACTAGTGGACTGCTGTCAAGTGCTCAAGTCACTCGCCCGTGTGCTTTTGTGCACGGACGTCCATGACCCTCCTGATGAACAAAATGACACGACACGGACAGTTTGTGCCGGAGTGGCTCATTCTCAGGACACCATTGAAACACCACGGCACTGAGGATTTTAAATATTACACATGCATTGTAGTAACATATAAAAACATAATAAAGACAATATTGTTCTCTACACTCAACAAAGAGCGATTTCGACATAGCAATGAAAAATATTTTGATTTTACGGCATTTTCAGCTGAAATTCTCATTACCGCAATGCGTCCAGGCGTGTTTGAATGTATGTTGTGCTCTAATTTAAACAGGAAAAAAAATTTAAAATAAAATGATATATGTAAGACCTAATAGATGTTTTCAAATGACAGAAAAAATATGAATTTATAATATATAACAAAAATGAAAAAATAGTGGAAAAATGAAGTGTCCGTGACTGATGTTCTCATCCTCCTCAACATGTTTTAAGGACTCGTTTAAATGAATGTTGATTTTGAGAGAAGCAGCGCATGTGCTGACAGCTACCAGATCTCCAGATCTCTTTCTGTCTCTCGTCAGACGATATACACAACATTTTGATTATCATATCGTAATTTTCCTCATTTACAAAAAACTTTAAATGAACAATTTTCTATGAAAAATGTAATTTCTTAATGTCTAAATATGTACATTGAATAAAAGTTGTGTAAATCATCATGGCTTCTCTGAATTTACTAAATTATGCTAAAGAACCTCATCCTCCACAACACTATTCTCACTTACCGCAACAATTTAAGGCCAGTTGCGGTAGAGATCATTTCTGTTTCGGTAATGAAAATTGAATCATACAGGCTATTTTTAAATACATATTATGAGTTCTTCAGTTAAATAATATTTACTAACTGTTGGAAAACTTTAGCAAAGGTTAGGATGACAAATTTCAGAGAAAAGGTGTCAGGAAATCTACACAAATGTGGATGTTCACACATGTTGGCACATCTATCATTATGAAGACAGTTATCATTATTATAATTATTTTATATAATAAGCTCATATTATCCCCTAACCTCTAAACACAACTCTCGTGGAACTTTTGGCCATTTTATACTTTAATAAAACATTGTATGTTTATTTAGATTGATGAAGACGGCTCATAATGTAGCGGTGGAGACACTACAGAAAGCAAGTCAAACAGTTTACATACAGGTTTGTTGCACTATATTAGTGTCAACAGTGATTTCATGTCCTAACCCTCACCGAAGGTTGTGTAAATCATTAGATTTAAATATAAACGTGATTTGGCCAAATTATGAGCATTTTAAAGTAGTGAGCAGGCTGGACTGTAACCAATAAGTGAGGTAAACGGCTGCTTACGGCCGGGGGATCGGGGCGGCTCATTGATGGCCAGATATTTTTGGCAAATGCTCCAGTACGTATTTGTGTTTGATCTTTGGAGAGCATTAAAGGTTTCTATTTACAATGTGTTTTGCAGCATTGATCTCAGTAGTGAATCACAGACATGTCTATTGCTTTCTTGAACACACCGGTCAATCTGATGATTAAATTAGAATCCACTCACTCCTTGAAAAGCAAGTTTTTGTTCAGATTTGAGTGTGCTCACAGTGTGTATTTCAACTTAATTCACATATTTGAATAGCGCCAGGGCTGGGTATGTTACTTTTAAAATGTATTTCACTACAGATTACAAAATACATGCTTTAAAAAGTCCTTTGTAATGTATTTCGTTACATTACTCAAGTTTAGTAACTTAATTTAAATACTTTAGAATACTTTGGAATACTAATAAGTGTGAAACAAACACAAAAAAGGTCATTGCAAGTTTTTATTTCATAATTCTGACTTTTTCCCTCAGAATTGCGTGATATAAAGTTGCAATTGTGAGTTATAAAGTCAGAATTATGAGATATAAACTCACAATATTGAGAAGTCAGAATTATGAGATATAAACTCACAATATTGAGAAAAGTCAGAATTATGAGATATAAACTCACAATATTGAGAAAAGTCAGAATTATGAGATATAAACTGACAATATTGAGAAAAGTCAGAATTATGAGATATAAACTGACAATATTGAGAAAAGTCAGAATTATGAGATATAAACTGACAATATTGAGAAAAGTCAGAATTATGAGATATAAACTGACAATATTGAGAAAAGTCAGAATTATGAGATATAAACTGACAATATTGAGAAAAGTCAGAATTATGAGATATAAACTGACAATATTGAGAAAAGTCAGAATTATGAGATATAAACTCACAATATTGAGAAAAGTCAGAATTATGAGATATAAACTGACAATATTGAGAAAAGTCAGAATTATGAGATATAAACTCACAATATTGAGAAAAGTCAGAATTATGAGATATAAACTCACACTAAATTCACAATTGCAAGAAAAAAAGTCAGTATTGCAAGTTTATTTCTCCCAATTCTGACTTTATAACTTGCAATTGTGAGTTTAAATCTCGCAATTCTGAGAAAAAGAAGTCAGAATTGTGAAACACAAACTCACAATTGTGAGGGAAAAAACAAACTGTGAGAAAAAGTTGCAGTGACGAGTGAATTATAAAATGACTCACAAAACATGAAAACAGTGGAAAACATGAAACTGAACTCTTTTTCAGACGGTCAGAGTCAGAGAATCACCAATCGCTGTTTAAATGACATTAAAACTCAAAGTAATCACTTTGGTAATCTAAAACACTTTTCAGATGTAACTGTAATCTGATTACCACCCATTTAAAATGAAACTGTAATGAAATACAGTGACTCAAAGTTTGTATTTTAAATGCGTAACTAAGTTACTTGTATTTCGTTACTCCTCAACCCTGAATAGCGCTCACCACTATACACATGGTTTCAAAGCAGCTTTACAGAAAAGGCATGCGTCTTTAAATTACAACTTAAAGTGATCCGTTATCAGAAGTGACTGGAAGTAATGTCCATTTCAGAAATGAGATAGGGATGGAAAAAGGAACATCTTTTTGTGGATTATTGGCTATATGTATATAATAAATTCAAATTTGTAATAAAATCCTTTTTCATGCTGCTGAGACGACTGATGAGGATTGAACAACATACTGCGAGCTGTTGGACGTGACATCCCATATACATGCAGAATGTTTGAGCTCTTTCAGTTCGGTCAAGTGTGATTGGTTGTCAGATTTGTTGTTCATCAGCTGGAAGAAAATTGTTTTGACAGTGATTCCAGCAATATTGATTTTCTTTGGCGTTATCGTTGTGGTGTGGAGTCTACTATTCTCTTCAATTTTGAGTCATTTTTAAAACTATCTTTGTAGTTAATGTTATAGTTATCTTTATTGGTAACAATTATAGTGACCAAAAATACAGCATAGCCTTAACAAATAAAATCTGTAGACTGTAAGCCATTCCGTCCTTATTACGTACGAACACACACACACACACACACACACACACACACACACACACACACACACAGTCAGTCAATATGCCACTCAGTCTCTAATAGAATAATGTGCTATTGTTTTAAATTCTAATTAGGAAAGAATTAAACATTATTGAATGATTATGGAAAGCTGTGTGATGGTGGGACAAAGAAAATCAAAATTTTTAAAAATTCAGAAAAATCATGACATTACTTTAAAGACCTTTTCTTAGAGTGAACCATCTTTTTATGGCTGAACAATCTGGGCAGAAGTTGAAAAATGAGGCGTTTATGCTTCAGTAAACCCTTTACAAGAACCAACTCAAACCTTTTTCAGGAGCCATTAAACACACACACTTTATCTATCCCAGACTATCCCATTGATTTTGACAGTCAATATACCTATAATTCATAATTGTCAGATTAAATGCATAGGCTGAATATATGCAATATGTTCTTTCAGGTTTGCCACATCGTTTTGAAAATATGTCAGATTTCAATAAAATAATGAATTGTTCTGCTTGTAAATGGCAGTAGGTGTTGCGGTAATGAGAAAAAATATCAGTCAAAATCAAGGAAAATGTTAAATTAAAATATATATATATATTATTTCCGAGTTCCATGTAACTGTGCGTGACTGTCAATAATCAATTTATAAAAATCTGAAAATGTATTAGCTTTTCCAATGGTTTTGGTATTTTCAGACTTGTTTGGGGAAATATGTTGAAAAAGGTGTCACTGTCCGAGTTCTGTATGTTTCCTGTTTGCTCTGTCATGTTTTCCTGTGTGACCGACTTTCCCGTCTCTTCATTGGTTCATTCCTGTCAGCTGTTCGTCATTCACCGTTCGTGTCTGTATTTACTCCCTGTGTTTGCCTCTCTCCTGGTCCGTGATGGTTTGTGTGAAGAAGTGAGTCAGTGATCGTCTCTGTGCGTTCCTTGGATCCATGTTACGAAACGGCCACATTGTCAGTGGAACTTTTAAAATGAATGATCACAAACACTTCAGACCTTGCTCCTAATGTCCAAAAAGGAAATGTGTTGATGTTTGAAATCTTTTAAACTAAGATTTCATGAGAATCACCCAAAAGTATATTTTGGGCTTTTCCCATCTGGAAGTGGAGGACAGTGAGTGTTAAGAGTTCATGGATTCGAGGGATGCGAGCAGCACCAACACTGAAAGAAAAACACAAAAAAGCCACATTAAACGGGAAAGGAACTGCATTGCTTAATTTTATAATGCATTGTTTCATTTTATAAGTGCACTTATAATTTTAGTCGGGTTTTTACATCACTGTCAAAATTTAGAAATAAAAGGGCGTTTTCTCTCTCTTTTTAGACGGTGTGTGAGTACACTAAGTTTTGTTAATAGACAAACACGTGTTACTGTTATAGTTTAAACAATTACTCTACAAAAATGCTACAACACAGTCATGTATTATGCTGTACTATAGCTTTAAAATATTTAAAGCTTTATAAATATTAAACTCTAACAACAGTAGTATTAAGAAATAACAGCATATTTAAAAACTATGACACTAAAACACATCATTCTGAGGCAATATCAACATCATTGTTTTACAGTACACCGGAGCACTTGCAACTATTTGCAGTGGTCAGAGTGTGACGTGTCCGGACATCCTGCTCCGGGCGGTTATCAAATCACTGCACACTGGACCAGTGAACCGAGCTGAGACCACTGCGTCTCTCTGAGGAGAGGAACTCAACTGAGCGGTTTTAGGAGAACGGAAACAGTGTTGTAGGATAAAGTCAAAATATCTGAAAAATAAGGTTTTCTATTTTAAAACGAACCATGAACACAGTCAAGCCTTGGAAACAGCCGATCAAACACCCGTTTACGTATTTTCACAACATAGAGAGACTCACAGCATTCGCAGTGCTCACCACAACTCTGATAGCAAGACTTTTCTGTAAAGCATCATGGGTAATGCAGTTTTTCACCCCAAATTCCAAACAGGATTATTTGAAAAACAAGATCAAAATCTAACCCTAAATAATGTGAACAAATGGCTTCATCAAAAGCATATACCACTGATGAACTTCCTCAAAGCTCAGAAAAGTCTTTTAAAAAAATCCCTATTGAGAAAAACAATGGAGCTTTTACTTCTGAAGCCTGACTTTTCCAGGTGAGAATCCAACGTGAACAAGAGCCAAACAAACATGAACCAACAACCATCTGACAAACAGTGACTGCAAACACAAGAGTAGATCTGGAGAAACTCCAAACTAATGAGCTTAAACTCATAATCGTAGTAACAACATTCGCATTAAACTCTGTGGCGTACACCAATTTTAATCACAACAAGCATGTAAATCTTAGTCACATTCCCGCTGTTCTACACGGATGACATTATGATGAAGATTTCTCTTCTCCAAATCGCTAAACTCGCTCAACACAACTGCAGTCTAAATCAGTACCAGACAGAACCTCAACAGGATTTTTACCTATAACTGTTTTATAAAATACCGTAGGACTCCTCCATCCCCTTCACCGACTCCCATTCCAGTCATCTCACGAAGAAACTTTCATCATCTCATACATCTACACCTATTTTGCAACAAATAACTAAATCATCACTCCTCACTGTGTTCGGCTGCAGTGGAAGCTTGAACTGGACAGACTGGAAAGATTTGATGAACTGTTTATTTCATTGATCTATTTGAATCTGAGGAGAGGAGCCTCGATTATAAAAAAGACATCTAAAAAAAGGAAGGGGAAAAAGGTTAGTGCCCTGACAGGAAGTTGTCAGGCTGATGCTTAATAAATGTCAAAACAGCACTTTCAAATCTTGTCAAAATGTTGCACATTATCGCCATCTGGTGGTTAAAGGTCAAAGCATCTCATTAATGCCATCAGACCCAGAGTTTCTGGGGTTCGAGCGAAAACAACAATCCGTTTATACTGTGAAAACAGTGTCAGTCAATAAAGATATCTAACCATATGATGTCGTGTGAGTATTTGAATGAAAGAATGGCATCAGATTTTTAGGCCATTATAATCAACATCAATTAACATGACAAAACCTTATTAATATACATTTGCTCATTTGGTAGGCCTGGATCCAAAGGGACTATTTCATTCAAGGTATACATTTAATTGGGTTACGCATTCCCTTAGAATTAAACTTACAACATGGGATTTGAGCTAAAGACTCATTTACACTTTGTTTAGTCCTGTTCATATGCGAGGGTCGTGTAAGTTTATGTGAGATCAAAGAATATAATGAAAATGCTGGTGAACATTTAATCCATAATTTCTATGTGTGAGAATATTCTCTGACAAGGGCTTGAGAAGGCAAAATTGCATAACAAATGATGAACGATAAAAAATGAGAATACAAAGCACTGCACTGTCCAGAATCGCTGGGTATTTGGATTTAAGAGAATAACCAAACCAAAAAGTGTAACAGAATTAACATGCCTTTCAAATCAAGCACTATCCATTTAAACTATTACAAAGTTCAAACACACACACACACACACTGCAAACTCACTTCATGTAAAAGCATCAAATGCAGAAGTGTACAGTACATGTGAGCTACACACAAGGGAATGCTGTGGTCAGCTGGTCAGTGTTATATTGTGTTCTCACGTCAGACTCACAGCTCCAGCTAGTGTTGGTTTGGTCTTGTCCTGGACCTCCCAGGTAACATGAACATTCTAAGAACTCACCAACATTCTGGCAAGTTCTCTCAGTAGAACGTTCTTCTCAAGACAAAATCATTCATGGAACTTTTTGTCCAGAACATTTGAATTTCAAGTTAATTAACTGTTTCTAAATCATGACTTCTTGGTTGTTTAATCAGAATGAAGAGAAAGTGACATTCTGTTCTGTTAATGATCTCCCCTCTGTATTGAAGCTGGCTAACAACAACCCCGTTTGACCCTCGGCTTCGTGGAAGAGGACATGGTCAGCCCCCCCCCCCCGCTCCCCCGGCTGCTGCAATGAACAAGCCAGAAACAAAGAGCCGACCTTAACCCCGGTGCTCGAACCCGACGAGAAGTCTGACCAGGTCCGTGAGCCGGCTACACCTTCCATCACAGTGTGTGTGCTTGTGGAGCGCACAGTCCCGCGGCTGAGGAGGAGCTTCATGTGGCCTCTGTCATCATATATTATGAGGATTCCAGGAGTCCAAAGTCTCCCATCGCCATTGGTCCCGCCCGGCTCAAAGTCTACTGCGTCTCCAATGGCACCACCCAGCCTCCCTCTCCCACCTCCGACAAAGAGACCCGCTTCTGCTGGCTCTTCCAGTCCCTTGGCTCCGCACGGCAACTCTGATCCACCTCGGCTCTTTAGCTCCGCCTTGGCAAGTGGATTCCCTGGCTCTGTCTCCAGCGTTCGGGTTAGGGTTAACAGCTTGTCCACCAGTCGGCTCGACTTTAGCTCCAGCTGGGACCGTGATCTTCACGGCTCCACCAGGCTCCCTCATCCCTCCAGCTCCGGCTCGGTTGGACATCGCTCTGCCTGCGCCACGGACATCCGGGTCTTCAGCTGCGCGTTTCTTCCCTCCACCTCTTCTGCTCCGCCGGGCTCCACCTAATTTAGTGTTGTGTTTTCCTTCTGTTCTGTTCCTGTTTGCCTGTTTCCTTTGCTAGTTAATCTCATGTTTGTTAATTGAGATACAAATTGTCTTTTGTAGGTTGATGCTAATTCTAGCCCTAATGCACCTGCTGCACAGTTATATTTCATGACGTATTTTGTAAAAAGAATCCACGTAAGTTTATAAGAAAATGTTTTGTTATGTTTTCTAAAAAGAATTTAGTAATAGGTGGATAAATGTGAATTGGGGTCGAAGCGGTGTGGATGTGGAAGCCACAATTCCAGAATAAAAGCTAATAGCCTCTGAATAAAAACAAAATAATGAAGATTCGGTCTGATACCCGGCAGAGATATGAAGGGTTTGTCGATTGAGAACGACAGAAACAAGAATGGGGAAGTTTCCCACACCAGACACAGACGACAGACCGGAAGGGAGATAACAGGGAGGGGGAAATACATTTTTTATTAGCCTTCTCTAAAAAAACAAGACAGTCTAAGAAAATGATTCATAAAATTCATAGTTTTAGAGAAAACATCCTCAGATTAGAAATGAAGCATGTGCGGACTCGTGGCTTCAGCTTCATTGTGTTTCTAAGTTGCTACAACACTGCCACAACATTTTTATACATTTAAATATAATATTCTTAATATTTTTATTAGGGCTGCCCTCGAAAGATTTTTCAGGTCAACTAGTAGTCGTTCATTTTAAGCATTAGTTTTATTAATAAACCGTATAAATCACAATGAAGAGCCTTTAAGGTCTATATAGTCTGAGCAGCGCTCAAGCGCGCCGCAGAAGTAATGATTATGATTGTGTTGAGGTAAAACAGCAAGACCGCTTTAACATTTTAATAATTAATTGATAAACGAGGGTTTTCTGTATTTTCTGCTGCAGTGATGAAGTCGAGGATGCTGACTGGTCATCTCTGCAGTAGTGGACGTGACTATATGCAAATTTCATACAGATTTTTATAAGAGTTTGGATGTCCTGTCCGATATTCTGTAATTACCACATAGATCAGCTGTTAAGGATCTGTCCGTGACTTCACCACTTCCTGTGGAGTTCTGTTTCCAGCGACTAATAAAGTTTTGGTCGACCGAGCCTCTTCTTGTCAATTATCAGCATATTAATTACAGTCTTAGTAATTCTGAGTCTTGAGCTGTAAACTCTTAAGAGTTGGCTTTCTGAATATGTGTTGTCTATTTAACCTTTTATTTTGGATATGTCATGTATGACCCCTTGCCAAAATGGGTGTTGTAGGGAAAGGGGTTAAATGTTTTAACATTCATGTTTGAAGACTTGTCTGTTCTCTGTGGGGCTTTTCAAAATAAAAATAATTTTGTAAATAATAAAAAAATAAAAATCCTACTTCTGACACTAAACAGCCGAACAGGAAAATGTCAGTCAATGCCGATCATTTTAAAAAATGCTTAATATCTGCATGTATTGGCCTTGGAAATATATCATCAATAACCAGTCATGCTGTCATTTTCATACATGAAATTTACGGTGTTGAAGTCAGCGTCCATGAATAAAGACAGACAATTTCCTCTGGGTCACAGGACAGTCAAACAAGTGACAATGATTGTGATGGCTCGTGGAAAGCTTTCTCCAGATATCATAAACTTTGTGGTGTAATGAACAGGATGTTTAAGTGATGCGTCTCCTTCTTCTGGCAGATCTTTGAACATTTCTTTATAAGTAACATTTATCATGTGACTAGAATACAGCTCTCCCATGACAGTCAGCTCACAACACATGCTGTCATTAAATCATCACCCATCTATCATTCATTTGCTTTCTGACAACATGCAAGAAACAAGATCCCACCAATAATGCTAGATTCAGATCAGTCATTGTCATTGAATTTGAATTTATAGATTTATTTTATATTTTAAAAATTGTATAATTTCACTGTAAAAAAAAAAAAAAACATTGTTATTTTATTATTGAGCGGCAATTTTGCATTAAAATGTTAGCACAAAGACTCATAGACATGAAATTAGGTTTTCGGTTTTTCATAATGTAGATCATTATCCTTTTCATCCAAATTCATGCATGGCATTTCCCAAAGCAATCACGAGTGTCATGATGTCATGATGTCAGGTTAGGTTGGGTTAGGTTGTGTGAGATGAAGGTTTCCCACCATCACACAGCTGAAGAAAACTCTTGTGAGACTGACGCCAACCTCTTCAGCCCATGAAAGACAAAGGGTTGGTATTTTTAAAATGAACCTTTTCTTCATATTCAGGGATATTCATCACAAGAGCCAAATGTAAGTTTTGGGGAGGGATGCATCGCAGACAAAAATACCATTAACATTTTAGGATAAAAATTGTGGGGAAAGTGTATATTTTAGATGTTGTTACACTGCTGGACACTAATTCTAATACTATAGGTCAATTCTGTCTATAGGTCAATACACTATTTGTATTATGAGAAAGTTGATTTTTAAAAGTACAAATAATCTGTTTGTCTCTCAATTAATATGTGGTAATAAAAGCTACTTGTATAATAATTATAATACAACTGTAGAAGTGCTTTAAAAGTAGTTTCAGATGGAGCTTACAGTAGCATGTAAAGCGGCCCGCAGGACATGCTGTCACGCTGAACAACATTTCAAGCTATTCGGACATGTTGTTTCTAGAACACAGACTCTCGTATACTGAATCCACACAAATAAGAAAAGCTTTAACTTATTTTTATCCTTACCAATCTTGAAAATCCTTCTGTTATGTGAAAGTAGAGCTCTGCGTGGGACTGTTTTTTTCCTCTTGCTCCCGCCCGCTCCCGCTTGTTCACCAGCTGTCACATGTACGTCTTGTCTAGGTTAGGTCTGTCCTGTCATCATGAGTTCCAGTTAATCACCGTGTTTCTAATTAGTTAAGTCTTGTCAGCTGTCCTTGTCTAATCATCTGTGTATTTGATCATCTACCTGTTTCCTGCTCGGTGTCTGTTGTTGTGTGTGATTCCGCACACTGCTGTTCCTGTTCCTGTGAACTTTATAATAACCCCGTCTGTTTGGAAGAGACCTTCGTCTCCTGTCAGTCCTGGCGTTACTGCTTAGAATGCTTTTCTTCCCGATCCGACCAATCGCACTTTATTTAGATCTCGTTTCAGAATCACAGAATCTCACTTTTAAGTGTGAGATTGATTGTGTATAACAAATATAAAATGTTTGCTGTATAAGAATTTTCTTGTCTTATCGTGGGACTGTCAACACAAAACAGGCTAAAAATTATAAGCCAAAAATACGAATAAACAAAAACGTATGTAACCATGGTTTCCTAAATAGGGAGACGCTGAGTGGCTGTATGAATATGTCAAGTATGTCTCATAAGAGTGAAGGCTCGGGCCTTCTCATCACTTCAGAAGGAGCCGTTATGAAGGAGCTCTTGCAATAGGCGAACGGCCGCTGATGCAGCGTGGGACAGTGGGACAGTATACCGTAACGCCTTCCACTTCATTGCGAGACTCTTCATTGTGCTCAAACAGTCCAGACACGGACGCCAGGTGCCCCCCCCCCACCTCCACAGCATAAAACCAGATCAAAGTGCACAGAGAGGACCACCTGCCGCAACACAAATATATTCCAAGGAAGAGCCTTTAAACTGAGCCAGAGAAGAAGCCATTTCTCTAGTAGAAGGAGCACATACACCTAGAGCTGAAGCTGAGCCATGTGCCTTATGAGACATCATCTGCTTGGTGACAGCCACTCTGTTTTCACCTCCAAAACAAGCAAACAGCTGATCAGACTTACACCACTGGACCATACGGTCAATATAAACCTTCAACACCCTCACAGGACACATCCCGTGGGGCCATAAATCACCCTTAGTCTGTTAATAGGGGGAAAAACCTCCAAAACCACTAGCTGAGAGTGAAATTAGGTCGAAGCAAGCTTGAGGACATACCCGGCGTAGGCTGTAGACCGTAACCAAACCAGGGGGAAAGGGAGGATAAGGCCACTAGAGGACCATCTTAAGAGTCAGAAGTCTGTCTGATGCTGACTACAATGGATGGCCTGACACGTCCCACAGAGGGATTCATTGATTCAAGTTACATGCTCCGCTGCAATAGCCACTGTGTAAACTTTGAGAGTAGCTGGGGCTGTCCTCGCCTCAAAATGACTCTGTAGAAACTCCAACATTAAAGTCACATCAATTAGGTCCAAGTCGTGTTGCCTACACAAGGAAATGAAAAGCTTCCACTTAAGGTCATATAACCTCCTTATAGAAGGGGCTCAAGATCTCAAGATGGTGTCCGAGAAGCCGGAACACATCAACATACTCTGTTCAGGGGTCACACTGACAAATTCCTCAAATCCAGACAAGGGTGCCAAATCATATCTTGGGCCTGAGACAGCAGGTCCGGCCTGAGGGGAATCTCCCACAGAGGGCCCTCTTAAAGACAGACCAGATCCAAGAACCATACCTAAGAGGGCTTTCCACCCTGTCTGTTCGCAGTCTGAGCAGAACTACTGAAAGAAGACGGATCGGGGGGGAGGCAGACAGGCTGGATATAGGCTGGTCTCGGGCCATTCCTGGGTCAGCGTGTCCACATGTAATCCTCTAAGAAGTAAGAACCGTTTGAGCACTAGGAACACTGCCAGCATCTCCAACTAAAACTGTCCGAGGTGCAACATGCAGCAGAACAGGCACGTATGTGCTTTTGCAGTTCAACCAAACTCTCCAACGGGGGGCTTCGCCTTCGGGAAAGAGCCCAAAAATCAGGAGCCACTGCTGGGGACCTGAAAACGCGAGGCCTTAGTCATCGAACTCAGATCCGCTTGTGCTGTCTTGAGCAAACCACTGCGCGAGACCTAGAGCCCTAATCTTTATGCGGGAGCTCCATAGGCAACGGTTCATTCTGCTGCCCCTCGCGAGGACACTGTAGAGAACGTGAGCGTGAACGGCGTTAGTGAGCGTTAGTGTCGGCCGCTCGGTCACTCTGACCCTGTGTGGAACGAGGCCCCGGACTGCTGTTTAGCTGTGTGAAACTTATCCACCACAGTAGTGACAGCTTCCCCAAACATGCCTTCTTGTGGCAGAGGAGCATCTACACAGTAAAAACCCCAGAGTTAAATCAACTCTGCTCAGAGAACATTTGGTCCCTCTCTAAATAGTGTTAAAGTAACACTGAAGCAGAGTTAAAGTTAATGAGATAATTAAGCAATTAATTAAGTGATGATTGAACATTAATGATGAACACCTGCTGTTAACAAGCAGAATCAATGAAGAAAAGAGAAACACAAGAACTACAACTGACCTCAGCCACAGTCTTAGATGAAATCAACTGAAGACAAAAGACATTCAATCTCTGAACATCTGATTAAAACATCTGATTCACTTATTACTGACCAGATGGACTTTATTTCTGTCAGACATCTACAGAAGCTCTTATTGAGAACTAACAGAGGTTTAGATGTTGGGGTTTTATTGGTCAAAAAATAATGCCACCATCATGGTGGTCAGGGTTTGTTTTAGTTGGAATCTTTACCCTTTTACATCTTTAAAACAACTTATGTTTGCGCATCGGCAATAGTGTTTCACAACAAACACTGATACATTGCTGAATCAGAAGACTGAAGGAACAGATTAGCTTGAATGCTTTGCTTGCAATTTGTTTCAAGTGAACTTTATAAAAAGGTTTTTTTCTCTTTGGTGGTCAGTTATTGCAGAAATGAAAAAAAGATACATAACACAAATGCCACCATAATGCTTCAATGCTAAAAAAAAAAAAAAGAGCTACTATGAACACTCAGTCTTATACATGAACATATAGCATACAATCCTCAACAGTGGTGACAATTCTTATTTATACTGCAGTGCATGATGGGAGTTTTGTCCTATGGTGATATCCAGCATAAATTGCAGCGTGAAGCGTTTTTTTTATCACCATTGTTGAGATTCATATGCTGATTCTTGATGTCTGTGTGTGTCAAAGTGATGCAGTAGTTAAAAAATTAAATGTATGGTATGGTTTTAAAATTGTTCAATATCTTTTTGCTGTAACACTCTCTACTCATATTGTGGTTTCACAGGGTTGGTAACGCAAAACCAAAATGTATAAATAAATGTGTAATTAATAGCTTTGGATGCAACTTCACAATGATTAAACCATCATATAAAAGCAGCTAATATCTGCACTTGGTAAAATAGTGATCTCACAACTTCACAACAACTCACTCATTGTTACAGAGAGAAATCTAACACAATAAAAGAAAGGTCAAGAGCTCAACTAAAGCAAACTCTGATCTCCATGATGGTGATGTCATTTTTTATTTTATATTATTTTTCCTGACCAATAAAACATCTAAACCTCTGTTAATTCTCAATAAGAGCTTCTGTAGGCATGTGAAAATAAAGTCAGTCCTGTCAGTAATGAGTGAATCTGGTAATGCTGTTTGTGGAGTTGATTAATCAGATCTTCAGTGATTTAAGGTCTTTTATCTTCAGTTGATTTCATCTAAGACTGTGGCTGAAGTCAGTTGTAGTTCTTGTGTTTCTCTATTCTTTAGTGATTCTGCTTGTTAACAGCAGGTGTTCATCATTAAGTCAAGTCAAGTCAAGTCATCTTTATTTATATAGCGCTTTTTACAATGCAAATTGTGGCAAAGCAGCTTTACATTAATAAGAAAATGGTGTCATTGTGCAGCCTATTCTATATATTATTGATTCATTCTGTTGCAAAGATCAATAGTTATTAGTCTAGTTAATTTATGTATATCAGCACTGCAGAAAACAGTGACGTAATCGTCCGGCTCAGCTCAGTTCACATACAACGACACCAATGCAGGCATATCAAAAACACTGCTGAATATCAAGCAAGTGTCCCCAACTTAAACAAGCCAATGTTCAATGTATGTATGTTCATTAATGTTCAATCATCGCTTAATTAATTGCTTAATTATCTCATTAACTTTAACTCTGCTTCAGTGTTACTTTAACACTATTTAGAGAGGGACCAAATGTTCTCTGAGCAGAGTTGATTTAACTCTGGGGATTTTACTGTCTAAAAGGAAGGTTTTATCCCTCACTCATGGTAGCCCTAAGCGCCATGACAGTAGCCACCTGAGCTCCCTGACTGCCTCAGCAGTGAAGCCATCACCCTCACCCTCATCCTCATCCTCACCCTCATCCACATCCTCACCCTCATCCACACCCTCACCCTCACCCTCACCCACATCCTCACCCTCACCCTCACCCACATCCTCACCCTCATCCTCACCCTCACCCTCATCCACATCCTCACCCTCACCCTCACCCACATCCTCACCCTCATCCTCACCCTCACCCTCATCCTCATCCTCACCCTCATCCACACCCTCACCCTCATCCACATCCTCACCCTCATCCACACCCTCACCCTCATCCACATCCACATCCTCACCCTCACCCTCATCCACATCCTCACCCTCACCCTCACCCACATCCTCACCCTCATCTACATCCTCACCCTCATCCACATCCTCACCCTCATCTACATCCTCACCCTCATCCTCATCCTCACCCTCACCCTCACCCTCACCCACATCCTCACCCTCATCCACATCCTCACCCTCACCCTCACCCACATCCTCACCCTCATCCTCACCCTCACCCTCACCCACATCCTCAACCTCACCCTCATCCTCACCCTCACCCACATCCTCACCCTCACCCACATCCTCACCCTCACCCTCACCCTCATCCTCACCCTCATCCTCATCCTCACCCTCACGCTCACCCTCATCCTCACCCTCATCCACATCCTCACCCTCACCCTCACCCACATCCTCACCCTCACCCTCACCCTCACCCTCATCCTCACCCTCATCCTCACCCTCACCCTCATCCACATCCTCACCCTCATCCTCACCCTCATCCACATCCACATCCTCACCCTCACCCTCACCCTCATCCTCATCCTCACCCTCACCCTCATCCACATCCTCACCCTCACCCTCATCCTCACCCTCACCCTCATACTCATCCTCACCCTCACCCTCACCCTCATCCTCATCCTCATCCTCACCCTCATCCTCATCCTCACCCTCACCCTCACCCTCACCCTCATCCTCATTCAGCTGCTGAAGCTCATCCGCTTGGCAGGCCTGAAACAGGGCCGTTGTATGGAGGGCCACTCCCACTTGACTAGTGGCTTTGTAGGATTTTCCGACTAAAGCGGAAGTGACACTACATGGATTGGAAGGCAGCAGGGGTCGTGTTACGGCCGTCGGGGGTAAAAGACACAACATGAAATGAAAGATTGGAAGCAGAGAATCTTTTGAGGGTTTAATGACATGAACCAAAAATAGAGCAATCAAACAATTAACTAGAAAAAATTCTCAAAAAAATTCTGTCCATTTTATTTTGAAAAACAAAAAATAAAAACTGTTTTGGCACTGTTTAATGTGGCGTGACAGATAATGTGGCCCGAGTTCAAGCGAAGTGGCAGGACGAACTTAACGAAATCCGTATCACGTCTTATGTAATCGCTCAGTCAGTGTTTCAACCGCTGAAAGACGTCAATAAAACAGCTTACAGTATATCACGGAACGTGACATTTACCTCAGAAAAACGTGTTAGTCAGCAAGAAAAATGAATTCTAGAGTGGAGCATTTTGCTAAATATATGCACACATTCAGTATATATTCTTCAATATTCAATGCAAATCTGTAAAGTTTTTATGACAGCCACCATTTAAATGTTTATATTTCAAAAAGCGAATTGGAGCAGAAATATAATTATGTGATTCTAAAGTTAGTAACTTTAACATTATAACAACTTCCTTGAGTGTAGTGCAAGTACATAAGAGTTATTTTTAACCTTCAGTATTAATGTAGAACCAACTGAATCCCATGTGTCGTTTACAGCATTGGTTGAGATTTTTTCCTTGAGAAAATTAGCCATATACTGCATCTAATATATATCCAAAAATAATTGATTCTGAATCAAATCGCTGGCTTGTGAATCGAATCATGAAATTGATGTCAATACCCAGCCCTATAATTGAATCAGTAACACACTGAAAAAAATACATATTTGTATATTTTTGACTGTATTTTGCAATTAGCTTTAAATATGATGCGTTTAATTTATACTTAAAATAAATGTCCAGTAATTTAGTTTTATACTGTAACATCATTTTTTATTTGACCATGTCATTTGTGACTTACATACCATGTAAACTCTCCATAATCAAGGGTCAGCGAATGTCAGCTGCTGGAAGGAAATATAATTATTTATTCACACATTCAGGTTTTGTGTAGACCAGAACTCTCCATGTGTTTCGGCTAATAATGATATTTAAATATTTATATATATATATATATATATATATATATATATATATATATATATATATATATAAAATCCAAAATGTTTAAAAGATTAAAAAAATAAAATAAAAAGGAGTTAGGGTTCATTTATATATGGTCACTGACATCGTTTTGTTTTGTTTGTTTTTTTAGTTACAAAATCAGAATTGCTAGACATATTTTTTTATATCACGCAATTCTGACTTTATAACCAAACTCGCAAAATCATAATTGTGAGATGTAACATTTGCTTCCACACACACTCATTACTCATCTGAGAGATGAAGAAGCTCTTCTTCATAACTATTTGCTATAATGTGGCGTGATATTTGTTTGGGCAGCTTAAAACAGGCTGTGAATGTGTCTCCTGTGGACCCTCTGCAGTCCTGATAATCATAATTTATTTCCTAATAACCAAGTAATTTTCATGCTTGCACATGACAACGTTCTCTTTGTATAGCAGAAGACACACACACACACACACACACACACACACTCACACACACATTTCGATTACAAACAAACATGATTATTGTTTACTTTCAATTATTGAGCTCGATGATGCATCTTCACATTTGTATGAAGTTCATTAAAAAGTGTAAAAGTAGCCCATCTCGAGTCACTCGGGAGCTCCATCAGTCTGTGAGCTCCGTAAGTGTTTGTGATCGTGAATTTAAAGAACATTAAATCTGTGCTTACGCTATTAACCCCTTCAGCCCTGAATTATGTTCCACTGAGCAGAAAAAAAATTATCCACTTGATATTTGCTCTTCTTTAATATATAAATGAGTCTAAAAAGATTTTTGCAAACTAATTTTTTTTATTAGATTTTTTCCATCCACTACAATGGACATCAGGGCTGAAGAAACAAGATATTCATCATATTTTAACCATTCACTTCTTATGAGCAAGATTTCAAACACAATATGTGAACTATAGCACTGAAGATTTTGAAAATAACACACACTGTCACAAAGAGCAAAGCAATGAGAATGTGGAGAAAATGTAAGAAGATAAGATCATAAAACGTATTATTTTTGTTGTTTGCAGTGGTTGAATGGGAATGCGTGTATATGTGTGTGTTTTTTCCCAATGGACGCAGAGTGTTAAAATCAACCCCTTACTGATGCCATGAATGAACGAGCTGATTCTTTGTGCAGTTGTTTCTGTCAACGTTCACATAAAAAACAGCTCAAAAGAATGAGTTTAACACGAGCCACCTTCCGAACACCGACTCTCTAGCGCCAGCTGGTGTTTGAACTGAATTTGCTCTCAGGAGGACAGAAGAGCAAACGAGGCCTTCAGCTGAACCTCATTTAGTCTGTTGAAAGCTCTTTCAGAGGCCCACGGTGAGACAGTTTGATCCTCGTGTATTCAGTTTCGGCCTGTAAATGGCAGCAAACAGCGAAGAGAACGAGGGGTGAGTGAGTGATCTGAACAGCAAAATGAAAATAGTGTGTTCACGGTGTAATTTTGTGTCTGTTTTCAGTATTGATTTCTTTGTGGCACAAGATCGTACAGTACATCCATGACTCAGTGTCATCACCTTTAACATATTTAAGACCTCTCTCTGCACTGCTTAAAGGAATAAAAAGGTACTAAAGGTTTAAAAAGCTTCTGTGTATTTTTAAAATGTTAGTTGGAAAAAGGACATTGTAGTCTTTATTTACAGTGCAGGGAATGTTTCGTAGTGATGTTAAACACAGTCCACATTTTACTCAAATCAAAAACTGCATTTCTAAAATACTCCTGATCACGATTATCCTGAAACCATGGTGAATTATCCTCCCAGTTTGGTGTTTTATCTTCTAAAAAATATTATCAAAATCAAAGAGTAACTAATACATTTACATAATTTATTGCTATTGATGTGAAAGGTCGTCAAGCTTCCCCTCCTCTGTCACCCCCATTTTTGAAAATAGACATGAAAATGAATTATCCAAACTTAAATAATTATAATTCAAGAGCTTAAGTTTGATATTGTTATAAAGAAGACACTGATTATTTCTGAATTGAAAACACTTGAAAATATGAAAAAAGTTATGGATGTTTAAATTTTATTTTAAATCAAATGTACTGTACTAAAAATTGTTTTTATATAAAAGTTACATTTTATCAAATATATTGTACTCTAAAAAAGCCATTTGTCTAACTAAGTTGTGTTCCAAATTTGAAGTTGATATCACGATTTTCTGTGAAATTTTGTTCAGGCGTTGTACCAAAAATAGCCACTAGGTGGCACTGACATTCTATTGAATTATTTGTATGCATTCTCCTCTTAATTGATAAAATTCTGTCCAAATATCAACGATTTTGACTAAAGGTTGTAATCTGAAACATGACACAACCCTCTAGGGGAGGAGCTCGCCAAAAGAAACCGTTTCCATGGTAACGCAAAACAGTTTTCACAGGCTGAATCTTGAGCTTTTGAATGACACCTAACTAATAATGATTACTAAAATATGTGAAAAATAAAATTTAAAAAAAGAGCGCCAAGCATCCCAGCAGAGGCACGGTGACCGTGATCGGTTCACTTTCAAATGAAAATCAGCCCAAGCTTTACTCTCTCAAGAGTGTGTTCTTTCTGATGAACACCATCAGAGATATATTAATGAATCTCCTGACGCGTCCGAGCTTATGACTGAAGAAAGAGTGAATGAAGGCCTCTGAAGCCATGCGTTTGTGTAAGAAAAATATACATATTAAACTAGTTATGAAGTACAACAACTAGCTTCCATTGTTAAGGGGTTAAAAAATGCAAGAATCGACACAAACGATTGTAAATTATTAGAAATTATCCTTGTGAATAAACCATGGAACATGTTTGTCAGTCCTCACATTGGAGCGTGTCGTACATCTGCTGCTTATCTTCAGTCGCTCCTGTAATTTACAGTAAATGAACATCACAGCTGCTAATCACTGGATCCATCTGTCTTGTTTTGTGCGTGACCTGGTTATGGTAAAGTGCAATCTTACTCATCTGTCGTGTGTGTGTGTGTGTGTGTGAGAGTGTGTGTGTGTGTGAGAGTGTGTGTGTGTGTGAGAGTGTGAGAGTGTGAGAGTGTGTGAGTGTGTGAGTGTGTGAGAGTGTGAGTGTGTGTGTGTCAACAGACACTGCAAGGAGAAATCAAATGATAATTTTCTGCATGTTTATTACAGTCTTCTTCTGCAACTGTTAATAATTGTGAAGTTTACCTGCTAATTTCGCTTGTAATTTGTGTCTATTTGTAGGTTCCTCAGTCAGAACTCACGGATGGTTGAGTTTGTGAGCTTCTTCTTCACGATGAAGCCAGCATTGCTCAGTCTGACCGTCCTGCTCGTGTCCTACAGCTGTCTGGGTGATCATATGTACATGTATTTTGGTCTCGTCTTCTGCTTCGTGCTCTTGGCTAACTCCGTACGCCAGGCGGGGAAGGGCTTGTCGGATGGAGTTGGACGGGCCGTGTTGGTAACTGGGTGCGATAGTGGATTCGGACACCACCTTGCAAAGAAACTGGACAGCATGGGCTTCACGGTGTTCGCTGGATGTTTATGTGCTGAAGGTCCTGGAGCTCAGAGTCTGGTTGAAGAAGGCTCTGACCGTATGAAGGTTCTCCAGCTGGATGTGACCAAAGATGAAGATGTGAGCTTGGCCAAAGATTTTGTGGAAGCAAACTTGCCAGAGAAAGGTAACTCAAACACTATTGTTTACAAGGCATAATAGTATTTAAAGAAGATCTTTTGTGCTTTTCTTCATCTGTCTTTAGTGTGTAATGTTGCTGTTTGATGATGAAAAAGCTCTTCAAAGTTCCAGTTCTTCTCTATATCAGTGTTTCTGAACTCCTGAAACGCCTCCATCTTGAGTTTTCTTCACAATATTCCTCATTTAAATAATTCATGCGCAGAATAAAGGGGCGGGGCCTGCTTGAGTTAGTTAGTAGTGTGTTGAAACTGGTGGTTATGGTAAGGGGCGGGGCATTTCCCAAACACCAATCACAACACACCGCTCCAGCCGACCAATCAGAGCAGGTAGAGACAGGAAGTAAACAGAGCGTTACTGACAGACTGGGAAGAGAGGAGCTGCACAATGGAGAATATGTGGAAAATAATCAACATTCAGACTAGTAGAGCCAAAAAACAGCATCAAGACTTTGAGAAAGGGCAGAATAGGGGCTCTTTAATTTTACAAGATTGAAAACCCCTTGTAATGCCCTTTTTTGCTCTATATTATTGTACATTTTCAGGTCTCTATGCTGTTGTGAATAACGCTGGCATCAGTGACTGGGGAGAGACCGAGTGGAGCACAGCTGAGGACTTCCAGAAGATGGCTGATGTTAACCTGTTCGGTGCCATCAGAGTCACCATCTCATTCATTGCACTTGTTCGAGCTTCCAAAGGTCATTGAGGCCTTCAGTTCTGACCCATAATGTGCTGAAGTCAATGTCGATTGATTCATTCCCTCAGAAGCTGTCAGTGGGGCGGCGTCCTTCAGAAGATAATGATGGGCATTTTATGATGACTGATATTTTAGAGCGCAGACTGGCTAATATAAAATAGTAATACACTATTTTATTTGAATAACATTCATAAAAATTACAGCAATGAAATTCAGATTTATATTCACTAAACTAGAAATAATTAATTGTAAAATCAATATGAAAAAAATTTGCACTCACAAAAATGTCTAAAATAAACAGGTTTATATTTTAATTGATGTAATTCTGTTGTGCGGAAGAATAGTGTTTTTCACAAATAAATAAACTGTTAAAAACATGAATAAAAAGGAAGTAAACAAATCAATTCAACTGGTTTGACCATCCAGTCAATTGCCCATGAAAAAAATCAGCTCCGCCCCACATTTATTCCTGTTCCCGAAGCCGTTTCCCTCGGACATTCGTCACAATCAGGATGAAAAGACAATCGCAACTTCCGTTTCATGCAGAGTTTAAAGATAATAGTGGCGCTGCTGTTCTCGGCACTGTCAAAATAAAAGCTGATTCTGAGTCTTGGCTTATATTTGATATTTTCCATTTTTAAATTATTGGCATCGGCCAACCACTAATATTTACTATTAGTTACTTTAATATAATACCTCAGGTAATAATTTGCACCTTTAAGCTACTAATATGCACCCTTTAGTGGTAAATAGACAATAATTCAAAGTCAAATAAATTTGAAAGTGTGCCGCCCCTCTGACAGCGTTACGTCTACAGAAAACTTGCTGCTTCCTTTAATTCATTTCATTTCATCCTTCATTCTTAGGTCGTATGTTATACGTTTCAAGTATCTTGTCTTTCTTCAATTGTCTGAACATGGGAGCATACAGCGTATCCAAGCGGGGACTTGAAGCGTTCGCAGACTGCTTGAGAGTGGAGCTGGCCAGTTTTGGAGTTAAGGTAAGGACCAGCGCGTTCTGGGGAGGGAACCTCAGAAACTCACTCATTTACTGACCTAAGTGGACTGTACCTAACCCGATCTTTATTTAACTTTTTATTATTATTATTTAATTAATTACAAATAGAAAACTGAAAATCAGGTGCTCAACTAACTGTTGAGAAGGTACAAAAAAAAAACCTCTAGAAAAAAGGGCGACATGCACTCTAACTATATTTCTGCCTTCATCAGACGGACAAACCATAAAAGAGAACTGAAGAGACAGGAGTGGCCAAACGTGATTTAAAATTGACTTCCTCACCCCTTATTCAAATATTATATAATTCGTTAACGGTTTTCTTGGCATATTGCGATTGAACAAAATATTAAAGGGTTAATTCACTCATAAATTAATTTTTTTCATCATTTACTCACTGTCAGGTTGTTCCAAACCTGTATGAGTTTCTTTCTTTCACCAGTCATGAGGGGCAATTATTTTAAATTGAGATTCATGCGTCATCTGAAAGCTGAATAAATAAGCTTTTCGTTGTTCTATGGTTTGTTAGGATCGGACAATATTTGAAAATCTAGAATATAAGGGTGCAAAAATCAAAATATTGAGAAAATTGTCCAACTAATATATATATATATTTAATTATACGATTATTTGACTTTGAATTGTTGACTCTATATATCCTTTATTTATATATCTTTATTATATATATATATATCCTTTATTTATATATCTTTATTATATATATATATATATATGTGTGTGTCAAAATTCATTAAAAACAAATATCTTCTTTTGGCCACTACTATAAATCAAGATAAATCACTATTTTAAAGGCACACTATGTAATTTTTCCCAGCTAGTAGTTGCTTATTCAAAACAAAAGTGTAGCTTGATGACTCACTTTCACAGGATCATGGGAAGTGTTGTCTTCACGTCTACAGCCGGTGGAAAAGACTCGGGATGGGACAGAAATCATGTTGATGGATGCGATTATGAACGTTACTGTAGTGTGAAGAGCAGGAGCGAGTGTTGTGGAGCTGAACGAAACGATTGATAACGAGAGACGAGCGACACACGCCTCGAGAGCAGCGGGACTTTTATTATGACACAGTCGCCGCTTCTTCCGGTCATGAGTGTGAGGAAACACAGCTCTGTTTATCATATTAGACACATTTGAGTGCTGAAAGATGTTATAACTCTGTGGCTAGACTACTATGAGACACTTGTTGCACATTGCATTAATCTAGATCGATATTAGTCATGGTAAAACATGGTACTCGCGGTAAATCAAGACGATTAGATTTAAACCTGTGTTGAGCTATATAACATTAGTTTCTGTCGATGAATGTATCCAAACAGACATAATATATCAAAGCATTTGGTGTTTCCATGCTTTCTACAAAATAAAACTGGAAATGGAGGGTAACGTGGATATGATGTCATTGATAGGCGACGCACAGACATGCTCCATGTCCTGTTAAAAATGCTTATTTTTCTGGATTTAAACATTCTCAAACATTTGGGATAATGTAAGTACACAAGTCAACACAATATATTACACTGTTCTAGTGGGTTTTGGATACTTACATACTGTGCCTTTAAATTCAACAGTTTGCTACTGGACCTTTTATACACAAAATATAAAAAGACTGTGAAAACAAAATAGTAATAATAAAAATAATTAAAACATCTATAAGTATTCATCACAAATAGGACACTGAACATGGTACATTGTTTTTATCTGTTTGTTTAATTATTTACAGGTCAGCATTATTCAACCAGGAAATTTTGGTGCAGCCACAAATATTCTGCACAAGAAAACTCCGCAAGACATATGGGATGAATTTGACGATGCACGCAAACTAAGATTCAACCAGAAGTACATTGAGATGGCCTGTGAATATTTTTACTCGATGTGTGCGTCAGGGTTTAAGGATTGCAGTTTGGTGATCAATGCCATGCTTCACGCTCTCACTGCTCCCAGACCTCGAACCCGATACCTGCTCGTTTCCTGGACGGATATGTTGTTTTTCTACATATGCCCTATTCTCCCCACGTGTATCACCGATTCTGTGTTTCTTATGAGCTCCATGTACCAAAAGCGTAAAGTCATGCTTTACACATAATCAGAAAAAGAGCTTTCTTTAATTGTTGCTGTAAGGCTGATGTAACAAGCCTAACTAAAATAATAAAGTCTTTATGACAGAAAATCTTGCTGAAGAATTTATCATAGCTAAGGACTTTAAGGTCAAGAAAGTCTCTCTTTTTTCTATTCATCCTTCTTTAATAAGAGAGAATGTTATTTATACTTGTACAAAAACACCACAGGATCATTGAGACGAGAACAGGTAGAAGGGTGAAAAAAGTGACCAGTTATCCTTAAAATTCACATTCATTACAAGTAACTGACCCTAATTATATAGTAAGTGTGTGTTAATTAATATTACTCTACTCATTTATATAATTACTGAGGCACATTAAAATAAAGTATAACAACGAGTTTTTCTTTTTTGAAAGAAATAAATAAATTCTTTTCAGCAAAGATGTATTATATTGATCAAAAGTGACAGTAAAGACATTTACATTGATAAAAAATATTACATTTTAAAACAACTTCTTATTCATCAAAGAATCTTGAAAAAAAATATATATCACAGTCCCTCAAAAATATAAAGCAGCACAACTGTTTTCAACATTGATAATAATCATAAATGTTTCCCGAGTATCAAATCATCATATTGGTAAGTTGGAGATCCACTGGAGGCAAGTTGACATGAGAACACGTGCAGTTTATGGGATAGCTGCACAAGATGGCGATGTGAGTGAGCGTGTGATTACTTCCGCTCGTGCCTTTCTGGTTTTAGCGACGCTTGAATTTGGTGCAAGGAGAAACTTAAATATGAAACTTGATGAGATATGATGGTTTTTTTTAACTAAAGAGATGATGGTGGTCTAGAAAACATCCTCCTTTTATTATTGTGTACCTCTGTGTGTTAATTCAATGAGATGTGTGGAGATACACGGTCTTTCAATCTTGCTCCTGTTGATTTTGAGGTTCAGACTCATCGGTGATCCTCATGATGATCTAATGTTTGCTGCTGTCAACCGAAGTATCAATTCTCATCAGAGATATAAATAAACATGGGAATATGATATGGACTGAAGTGTATGCTTCAGTAACTTTATTTGATAACATTATTATCACTGTATTATTTAGTAGCAAATGTAATTTAAATGCATATAATTTTCAGTGTTTGTATTTCACGTGTCTATTAATTACTGTATTTAGTTAAAGTGAGACATGTAGAGAGCATCTGTTGCATAAATCATTATCTGTCTGGTCTATAAGCAGCAAAAACAAACTTATCGCTACTTATATTAAACTGTTTGTGTCAACATATACAGTTAAAAATGTAAATTAATCGCAGTCGTTTTACAGCCCTTGTTTTTTTCCAGTGGAATTGCATTGGCATGGTTCAAATCATACTTATCTGACTGTTATCACTTTGTAGTAGTAAACGAAGAGATGTCATATCGATCACAAGTTAAACATGGAGTACCACAAGGCTCAGTTCTAGGACCGTTGCTTTTCACTCTGTACATGCTACCCTTGGGAGATGTCATTAGGAAGCATGGCATTAGCTTTCACTGTTACGCTGATGATACTCAGCTCTATATTTCCTCGCGCCCTGACGAAACCTACCAATTCTCAAAATTAACAGAATGCGTAGCTGATATAAAAAATTGGATGACTAGTAATTTCCTACTACTAAATTCAGAAAAAACAGAGATTCTAATTATTGGGCCAAAAACTTCAGCACATAATAACCTAGAATACTGTCTAACACTTGATGGCTGCTCTGTTAAGTCGTCTTCGTCAGTTTGGAACCTCAGTGTGCTCTTTGATACCAATCTTTCATTTGAAAGCCACATTTCTAGCATATGTAAAACCACATTCTTCCATCTTGAAAATATATCTAAACTACTTCATATGCTCTCAATGACAAATGCAGAACAGCTAGTTCCGCTCTACTGGGTGGTTGCCCTGCTCGCGTGATAAACAAACTACAGCTGGTCCAAAACGCAGCTGCTAGAGTCCTTACTAGAACCAGGAAGTATGAACATATTAGTCCGGTTCTGTCAAAACTGCACTGGCTCCCTATTAAACATCGTATAGATTTTAAAATCTTGCTAATTACTTACAAAGCACTAAATGGCTTAGCTCCCCAGTACCTGAGTGAGCTCTTAATGCATTATAGTCCTTCACGTCTATTACGATCTCAGAATTCTGGCCAGTTGTTCATACCTAGAATATCAAAATCAACCGCGGGCGGTAGATCCTTTTCCTATTTGGCACCTAAACTCTGGAACAATCTTCCTAGCATTGTTCGGGAAGCAGACACACTCTGTCAGTTTAAATCTAGACTAAAAACGCATCTATTTAACCTGGCATACACATGACGCACTATAAACTCTTGTCCTCATATCCGTTAAAGGATTGTTAGGCTGCATAGATCAGGTCAGCCGGAACCGGGAACACTTCCTATAACACCAGATGTACTCGTTACATCAGAAGAAGAATGGCGTCTACGCTAATTTTAGTCTCTCTGCTTATCCCGAGGTTTACCAATTAACATGATTGGCTGGATCCGGACCGTGTCCGTTGTATGTGAACTGAGCTGAGCCGGACGATTACGTCACTGTTTTCTGCAGTGCTGATATACATAAATTAACTAGACTAATAACTAATGATCTTTGCTACGGAATGAATCAATAATATATAGAATAAGATGGGATTTTCTTTGGGAGCTGCTGTGCAGCCAAAATTATTTGCCAATTATTACTGTAAAGCTGCTTTGCCACAATTTGCATTGTAAAAAGCGCTATATAAGTAAAGGTGACTTGACTTGACTTGACATAAATCACAACCCGAAGTATCTATGACGCAATATTGACATGCGCATATCCAGTGGCCGCAGCTGTATCCTTCTTGTCTTTATGGCTTGTCTGACTTCATGCATCGCTTAGTTGAAGCAGTGCATGCCGGTAAGAAATTTTGTCCGACTTGAAACCAAGCTGATGCCACGTGACTGTGCCGAATGGCTTCAAAGTAGCGCAAGAGCGATTCGAGAGCCGCAGTTTCTCCAGAGCTCTGATGACGACACAGCTGCTCCACGATTGGCCGGAGTCACCACATGACAACGCTCACGTGTGTTTCGTGTTGATCCCAACGCCTTCAGTTCCTCTAATGCTCACGAATCTGTATTTTTATAACAGTTAAAACTCTTTTCATGTTGTCGCAATGTTATATTGTCATGTTTATCAAAATAAAAGACATTGGTATTTAAATATATACTTATGTTGAGAATGACAATATCTTTAAAACATCAGTATATTAGTCAAATATTGCATTTATTTCACTTCAGCTGTGATAAAGTCTGCAAACTCAGCGCGAGCGTCACTACGGGAAGCAGAAAGTGTCCGACTCCACGTCTCCGTCTTCAGCTCTGATGTCCAACACACCTATTAATGAGCCATGACTAGAACACAACATAAACAAGGGAAACACATGATGAACAAGAAACACAGCTATACTATTTCAAAAATAAGACAAGAAACATGAACAACTGTACGTGACAATATGATTTGTGAAGGATCATGTGACACTGAAGACTGGACCAATGATGCTGAAAATTCAGCTTTGATCACTGGAATAAATTACAATTTAAAACAAATTACTATAGAAAAGTTATTTCTGTATAATCTGTAATAATATTTCACAATATTTCTTTTTTTTTTTTTTACTGTATTTGTTATAAAGTCTGGGTGAGCAGAAGAGACTTTCACCTGGAAACTTGATCATAAAACGTGTTGTTGAACTTCTAATGTAAATTTCGGGGCTTTACGATGCCGTGTGTATGCAAAATCAGTGTGTTGTTTACTTGTGTAGTATGAGGAAATGAGCCCAGCATCATTTAAATAGATAAGTGTACTGAAAAGAGAACTCGATGGTTGAAAAGTCTCTTTCACGAGCAGGAAAGTATAGTATTATAGTATTTGTATAGTATTTCCTGCTTTCATGGATATGATGTTACTCGAGGTCAAGTCATGCCATTTCATTTATGTGTTTTTCTGTGTACAAATTTATTTTCCTCTGGCCCATTTAGTTGGAGCTAGATTCAGATAATCATCCCACTACTTTCAGTAAGCCAAGGCACATTTATATTCAGAGGAAGAAGAAGTGTGTCATTGGCCCCTATCCAAACTTTGTGAAGATATGTTTAGATAGAGGGCCTCCGTTCTGACCGCAGGGCCAAAAGTCCCTGTCTGACACTCCAGAGGAAGAGTCGAGACGACAGCGCTACAAAAAACAACGTTTAATCAATTTCACAAACTTGTCCAGCAGATTTCATTGAGCACTGACCGTTTCATCATCAAACAGTGGAACTTTGTAGTTAACTCAACAATTCTGGCAATAACAGTTTATTAAAACAAAATATTTATTAAAAATGCATGTCTTTGAGTATCACATTTTACACAGCAGACTTTTATGGCTCATATAGTATGATATGGTGAGAATATTGAGCTCAAACTTGAAGAGGAATAAACATTTGGTGCACATGCTGATATTAATATGGGCCAAAAGTAAGATGAAATTCTGGTGCTTGTAATGTAAATTAATGAGATCTTTATAACTATAAAAGACTACTTACATAAAATGTATGTTAATATCAGTCGTTACATTATCTGCCAATAATGTAAGATGATGTTTAAATGCTTAGTTTTATGTTTTAGTTTAAAACATATAATGCAATACAATGATGATGAGAGATGAACAAATAAACCTTCCTCAAAAGATGATCATATTTGATAGATGATTTCTGGATAATCAAGTAAACCGAAGCTGCTTCAGTCCAGTTGAAATATTACTAACAATATCAAAGTTGTTTTTACATTTACTTGATAAAAATCAGTGCCGATTTCACAGCAGAAAGACACGTGAAGCACGAGGACGTTTGTTATTCTAAAAGATTTTACCTGATAAAAAAGTCTAAACTATCAATCAGACGACAGAAGGACGGCAGGAGACTGTGTGCGACAGGTTTTCAAGAAAGTTTTGATCAGGTCGATCGTTTAGAGGCCTTCGAATTTTGCGTATAGAATATGATACAGTAGGCTGTAGTAATAATGTTTAAATGTTTTTTTTAAAAGCTTGTTTTGAATATTGCTATAATTTGTTATATTGAGACATTTACAAGCTAAATATATTTTTACCTTCACACATTTGTAGACTCGTATGGTTTAATACCACATTGTTGTCGAGGCTGATAAGCATTTGCCTTTCAAATCAGGCACGAGTTACAGCAGTCGGACCGCAGCAACGTTACTGTAAAAAATATCTGAATAAGATAATGAAGAAAACATCACAAAATTCTGCTTACATATTATCTCAAAAATATCTTGCACATCTTTCATATCAGTAATTTATATCATAACAGTAAACACTTTACAATAAAGTTTAGTTAACAATAACAAAACATGTTGGTAATTGCAACATTTTCTAATGCATTATTTTAAAATCACGGTTTGTGTGTTCATATTATTTAACGGGCCTGAGCTGACATGAACGAACAATGAACAGCTGTATTTTTATTAACTAACATTAACAGATTATTACGTCTTCTTGGATGTAAATAATCCCTCACTGTAAAGATGTGTTGCTCACTGTGGGGTAACGCATTGACTAATGGGACCTTATTCTACAGTGTCACCAAAATATATAGCATATTTTTCATCACAGTGATTCAGTTTCATTTTGGTAAATAATACGCGAGATCGTTCACTGCTTTCCTGAGATCAGCCACACAGCAATCGCTCGAAAGTTTCACGTCACATTGAAAATGACGACGGGTTGTCGTGATTGTGTCCAACGACGGTTTTGTTTGCCGAGACGTACAGCTCAGAGGTCTGCTGAGACGAGCGTCCCGAGTAAATGTACCTTTTCCCCAGGCAGCGCAGGTCCTGTAGGATCTGACAGAAGTGGCTCCTGAATTTAACCCCAATGAAGGCGTAGAGAATGGGATTCAAGCAGCAGTGAAGGTAGGCCACGCTCCTGCTGATGGACAGCGTCATCAGAGTCAGCTGTTCTTTCTCACAGCGTCTCTCGCTGAACAGTTTACTGATGTACACCAGGAGCGCCATGTTGTACGGCAGATGGCAAAGGACAAAAACAAGGACCACAGCCAGGACCACTCGGACCGCCTTGTGCTTCTGGAAGTTCTTGGCTTTGAGCAGCGTCGCCATGATGCACGAGTAGCAGAACATCATGACCATCAACGGCACCAAGAACCCAACGACCATCTGCATGCTGGGAATCAGGACCTTCATTAGCATGGCGGTTTCCTTCTTCTTAAAGATGTTGATGCATTCGTTCTCTTCCTTCTGGTAATAAATGTAGGTGGGCAAAGACAAAATAAACGCAAGCAGCCAAATGACCAAGCAGACGAGGCGGCTGTACACCCGAGCTTGCGTTCGAATCCGGACCGACCGCCTGGCCTGGACGATGGCGATGTAGCGGTCGCCGCTGATGCAGGCGAGCAGGAGCGTGCTGCTGTACACGTTGATGCTGTAGGCGGCTCTCAGCAGCTTACAAGCCCACGTGCCCATGCTCCAGCTGTACTGTTCGTTGTATATGATCAGCGGCAGCGCGACGACGAACAGGAGATCCGCCAACGCCACGTTAACCAGGAAGATATCGGTCATGGATTTCGTTTTCCTGTAGAAGGCGTACGTTAGCAGGACCAACACGTTGCCCACCAGGCCGAGAGCACAGATCAGAGAGTAGATGTACGTTTGGATGGTCAGTTCGTGCTCGTGGAACCCTGTCAGTTTACACGGCTCTGCGTCGTCCGCATAATCAGACTCGTTGACCATCTCGGTATAATTCTCGTCATAATCAAAGTAGCTGTCCATGTCGTGACTCATGACTGTACGAGTGACCTTGAGAGGAAAGAGACGGATGGAGAGAAATTAAAAATCACAGCACTCAAAATGTTTGCATATCAAACAGAAGCTTGCCTTGAGAAAAAGAAGAGCACTTAAATGTATTGAATGGGCACTTGTAGTGAACTTCACATCTTTACTGTACTTGCAGATAACATTAATGAAATAAAAGAGAGTACACTTTTACGATTATGTTTCTCACGCTTAAGTACACTTTACAATAATGTCAAATTAAAAGTTTTACTTTGAAATACATTTGAAATCATTGTTTTAATCTGTTGTAGTTCTTTAAAGAAGTGCATTGCTGTTTACTAACACAGAAATGACATTAAAGTACGGTTACAGTTACTGCTGAATGTACTGACAAGCATTTTTGGTCAACTAAAATATACTTTAAAGACAACAGAAGTAATTATGAAATTGCATATGAAGAAGTGCTTAAGTGGGTCAGTCAAAAACCTCTAAAGTTCAACTAATTAATAATAATAATAATAATAATAACATCTTTACATTAAGGTTGGGTTAGTTAACGTGAACTCTTCTACAGTATTTATTCATCTCAGCTAATGTTAGTTTCAACATTTACTAATACATTATTAAAAATTGTATTTGTTAACATTAGTTAATGTGAACTAACATGAACAAAATATGAATGACTGTATTTTTATTAACAAAGATTAATAAATACAGTATTAATGTATTGCTCAGGGTAAGTTAATGTTACATTAGCTAATGTTAACAAATGAAAACTTGCAAAGTGTTACCAACATAAATTTAAACTGTCATATTTTAATTTAATTGCACTGAACATGCAGTTCTCTATATTCTTTTAAAGAGTGTCATGTCTGTTAAAAGTGTGTTAGTGTACTTTTTCACAAGGGATTACACGTTTTGCCTAATTGCATGTGTGAGAGGGAAGCTATGCAAATATGTCTGCATCACGGTTGTTTCTGTACTGATATCAGATAAGATAATGATACCACGGTCATATTTACGAAAAATGACTGGCGTTTGTGTCCTGGTTTAAAATGTGCGTCTTGTTTCAGGAGCTCTTTCTCCTCACTGCAGGTGTATTTCTGCACATTCTGAATGCATCTGCTTGTTTGAAAAACATTTGAAATTGCAGTTTAAAAGACAATAAATTTGGGCTAATATTGTGGCACTGACACTATCAGATGAGAATGACTTCATCTCATCTACACCGTTATTGATCTGAGCCGAGCTGAATAATGACACCACTGAAATGAACTTTTTTCATAAATGATGAATTGTACAACATTAACACTATTATTTATTCATTTGAAACTGCTTTAAACTATCTGTATTGAATAAACCGTTATAAAAATAAAGGTGACGACTCAAATCTAATATTCAGTCATTGTGTCCAAACTTTGACTTGAATGAAAGCACATTTTTTCCACAGTCCTAATAACACATTTTTGTATGATCTCCTGTGAACAAATGCACTTTCATCAAATTAATATGTGTGTGTAAAGACTGTACCTCTTCTGATTGATGTGAGAAGATTGGAGTATTTCAGCAGTTCACTCGTGGCGCTCCTGCTTCGGTGTGGAGCTCTTCTGCCGGTTCCTTGATGTTTGTGTAGACCGGCCCATACGAGGTCATGTGGTGCAGTAGATACTGTCACAAACACAGACAGCATTGATAAAATCTCTCCGTTTTTTCCCTCTTTTGCTATCTGATAAACTTTCATTTTGATGTCCTTTTCTTCCACCTACAGCAACGAGAAAGCTTTGAGCACCCACATGGAGATCTTTGACTCTCAAATTAAACCTCTAATCTCTAAGTAGATCAGATCAGCGTTATTTTTGGTATCATTGACATACTATTATAGTTTTTATTAACATTTTGAATTCGTCTTTATATGGAAGTAAAACAATGACAAAAGTATTGGAAATACAAAATGTACTAACTGAAAAATTATGCATTGCATTAACCATTTGGTGTATTGAAAATGGCCAATGTTTATGATAATGTCTTTATTCATATTATTTATTTTATTAATTATTCTTTATAAATAATTATTCTTTTACATGTTATTGATTTCATTAATCATTTATTTATTTTCTACTATATGCTCTGGTGAGTGGGTAAGATTGAGTGGGTGTATGTTCAATAAGGATAAATTACGTGACATACTTTTGGATATACTTCCTGTCTGCAAACATGAGATATTCTCTTAAAGGTGTCAAAACATCACCTTCTGTCTCTGTTTTCATCTCTCTTTGACATTCATCCAGTCACTCGACCCATCTGACCCACATGATAGATACGTCTGTTTGACCTTTTCTTAATATTATTTTTCTCTTTTACCTTCTACTTTTTGCCTCTCTTCTGCTTCTTCTACTCTTTCTGCGTCTACTTCATCTCTTCTACTTTTCATTGCATTCTTCAAAGATCTTCTTCTTCTTTTTTTTCTCTTCACTCTTCATCTGTTAGACACAATACTCTGGATTTTATCAAACTAGTATTTACTTGATAAATTTTTTGTCTCTATAATTTTACATTTTTACTTAATAAATGTATTATTCCTTATTCAAATTTGATCTCTGACATAATCATTGCTGGACTGTCTGGATCTCATTGGATCAGTTGTGCATCACCATTCTTGCATTTTAATGCATTGTATTTTCACTGCTTGCATTTTTTATGGTCTGAAATTCAACATGGTTTTAAATTTAAACTGTGAACATTTAAATGCAAAACATTTCACGTTTTCGTCATTAAAAATTCAATAATTAATTTTCGCCTTTCAGATTCCAAAGTAATTGGTCTGTTTAAAAATACAACCTATAAAATTTTCAGTTTATATCGCTTAACCGATTCGCTTTCAACACGGCACATCTGCTGTTCATCGCCTCACCAGCAGGTGGTCGCGAGCGGCTGTAGACGAAGATCAATGAAACTCTTGAGAGTCATTCATTGACAATATGGCTGGTTTGCAATCAAGAGACAGAATGGAAGACATATGTCAGCAGCCACATCACCCTGTAGCCCAAGACTGGTTTCCCACTGAAGCTGAGCAGGGTTGAGTCTGGTTAGTACCTCCTGAGAAAACTAGTTTGCTGCTGGAAGAAGTGTTAGTGAGACCAGCAGGGGGCGCTCACGCTGTGATCGGTGTGGGTCCTCAAGCCCCAGTATAGTGATGGGGACACTATGCTGTCAAAAAGCACCGTCCTTCGGATGAGACGTTAAACCAAGGTCCTGACTCTCTGTGGTCGTTAAAAATCCCAGGATGTCTTTCGAAAAGAGTAGGGGTATAACCCTGACATCCTGGCCAAATTTACCCACTGACCTCTGTCCATCACGGTCTCCTAATCTGTCTTTCTCTCTGTCTCTCTCTCTCTCTCTCTCTCTCTCTCTCTCTCTCTCTCTCTCTGTCTCTCTCTCTCTCTCTTTCTCTCTCTGTCTCTCTCTCTCTGTCTCTCTCTCTCTTTCTCTCTCTCTCTCTCTCTCTCTCTCTCTCTCTCTCTTTCTCTCTCTCTCTCTCTCTCTCTCTGTCTCTCTCTCTCTCTCTCTCTCTCTCTCTCTCTCTCTCTCTCTCTCTGTCTCTCTCTCTCTCTCTTTCTCTCTCTGTCTCTCTCTCTCTGTCTCTCTCTCTCTTTCTCTCTCTCTCTCTCTCTCTCTCTCTCTCTCTCTCTCTTTCTCTCTCTCTGCATCTGACAATCTCTTTGTCTTTCTCCCCTTTGTCATTATATTCTGAATTAATCTTGAATAAATCATTAGATGCCTAAAATAAAGTGGAATGGCTTCATTGGTTTTCAAGAGTCCTCAAACTGCCATCCTCCAACAATAAAAGAATTCCCATGATGACTTTAAACATCTGCAGGTAAAGCATTCTAATATTGCATAACAAAACCAAAACCCTGTAAATAACCATTTTTGTGACTGAAGTACATTAGGGTAATCATACTGTCCCACTTTTCGAACCACATTCCCTACAGTGGGACAAAATTTGTTTTCCTGTAGAAGGCGTACGTTAGCAGGACCAACATGTTGCCCACCAGGACCGATTTGTTTATAATTAATTTATACTCCTTAATATCAAGTTACTGGCCTTTGGGATGTCTTCCCACAAGGTGCTTCCTGTTTGATGATTGCTCCACCCTCATGCTCCATGACTGGACAGTCATGTTATTTTGATCACATGACACCACAGCTTTGGCTAACCCATAGTTTCATGTATTTATGGGGGACCTAGACCTTAGGTGATAAACACTGAACATGAGTTCTGTAAAGTGTTCATGTACGTGTCAGGAATGACCTTTTAAATTTTTATAAACTATACCAATGTCGTCTCATGCGTGCTACATTTAACCAAGGCTGCAAAACAGTCTCTCTGCCGCAAATATGGTAGAACCATCACTTCTACCACTAAAAATTGCTTTAGAAATAATCTTCCTGATCAGTTTCATCGTCTTAGCAAACCAGACAAATTAGAAGAACTTGATGTTGCAACAGAAACTATTGACGCTCTCTTTTCCAACACTCTAGACTCTGTTGCTCCTTTGCGGTTAAAAAATATTAAGGATATTAGTCCAACGCCATGGTATAACGAGCACACTCGGGCCCTTAAGAGAGCAGCCAGAAAAATGGAGCGCAGCTGGAAGAATTCAAAACTAGACCCTATACCGACTAAGCTATTGAAAGAGATGCTTCCAGAGGTCATAGATCCTCTTCTTAAGATCATTAATTCATCTTTATCACTAGGTTACGTACCGAAAAATTTAAAGCTGGCTATTATCAAACCTCTTATTAAAAAACCACAACTTGATCCTAGAGAATTAGTCAATTACAGGCCGATCTCCAATCTACCTTTTCTGTCAAAAATACTAGAAAAGGCAGTATCATCTCAACTGTGTTCCTACTTGGAAAGAAATGGTATCTGTAAGGATTTCCAGTCAGGATTTAGACCGTACCATAGTACTGAGACTGCTCTCATTAGAGTTACAAATGATTTGCTCTTATCATCAGATCGTGGTTGTATCTCTGTATTAGTGTTACTAGACCTCAGTGCTGCTTTTGACACTATTGACCACAATATTCTTTTGAATAGACTAGAAAATTATGTAGGCATTAGTGGAATTCAAAAATAAGTTCAAATCATACTTATCTGACCGTTATCAGTTTGTATCAGATGTCATTTCGATCACAAGTTAAATATGGAGTACCACAAGGCTCAGTACTAGGACCGTTGCTTTTCACTCTGTACATGCTGCCCTTGGGAGATGTCATTAGGAAGCATGGCATTAGTTTTCACTGTTACGCTGATGATACTCAGCTCTATATTTCCTCGCGCCCTGACGAAACCTACCAATTCTCAAAATTAACAGAATGCGTAGCTGATATAAAAAATTGGATGACTAGTAATTTCCTACTACTAAATTCAGAAAAAACAGAGATTTTAATTATTGGACCAAAAACTTCTGCACATAATAACCTAGAATACTGTCTAACACTTGATGGCTGCTCTGTTAAGTTGTCTTCGTCAGTTAGGAACCTGGGTGTGCTCTTTGATACCAATCTTTCATTTGAAAGCCACATTTCTAGCATATGTAAAACCGCATTCTTCCATCTTGAAAATATATCTAAACTACTTCATATGCTCTCAATGACAAATGCGGAACAGCTAGTTCATGCGTTTATGACCTCGAGACTAGATTACTGTAATGCTCTACTGGGTGGTTGCCCTGCTCGCTTGATAAACAAACTACAGCTGGTCCAAAACGCAGCTGCTAGAGTCCTTACTAGAACCAGGAAGTATGAACATATTAGCCCGGTTCTGTCAAAACTGCACTGGCTCCCTATTAAACATCGTATAGATTTTAAAATCTTGCTAATTACTTACAAAGCACTAAATGGCTTAGCTCCCCAGTACCTGAGTGAGCTCTTAATGCATAATAGTCCTTCACGTCTATTACGATCTCAGAATTCTGGCCAGTTGTTCATACCTAGAATATCAAAATCAACCGCGGGCGGTAGATCCTTTCCCTATTTGGCACCTAAACTCTGGAACAATCTTCCTAGCATTGTTCGGGAAGCAGACACACTCTGTCAGTTTAAATCTAGACTAAAAACGCATCTATTTAACCTGGCATACACATGACGCACTATAAACTTTTGTCTTCATATCCGTTAAAGGATTGTTAGGCTGCATAGATCAGGTCAGCCGGAACCGGGAACACTTCCTATAACACCAGATGTACTCGTTACATCGGAAGAAGAATGGCGTCTACGCTAATTTTTGTCTCTCTGCTTATCCAGAGGTTTACCATTTAACGTGATTGGCTGGATCCGGGCCGTGTCCGTTGTATGTGAACTGATCTGAGCCGGACGATTACGTCACTGTTTTCTGCAGTGCTGATATACATAAATTAACTAGACTAATAACTACGTCACGACTTAACTTAACTTAACTTAACTTAACTTTTGATCTTTGCAACGGAATGAATCAATAATATATAGAATAAGCTGGACAATGACAGCATTTTCTTTGGGAGCTGCTGTGCAGCCAAAATGTATTTGTCAATTATTAATGTAAAGCTGCTTTGCCACAATTTTCATTGTAAAAAGGGTTAAATAAGTAAAGGTGACTTGACTTGACAAAGCAAATAAAAAAAAAAAACTGTATGAAAGACAGTTACAGAAAGATTTATGAAGTTGAGTGAACTTATTTTGTGTAGTGAAAATGATACTTCGTAATCTTGTGTTTTGTACCAACACAATTGAAACTATGATAAAATGTTTGAAAAAAGTGCACTTTTGATAATCTGTTGAGATATTAGTACTAAGAGTTTTGAAAATAAACACCTACTTGCGAAATTAGTACCAAAGTGAATAAAAAAACTGTAACTGCTGACGTAGAGTACAAAATTTAGGAGAAGAAGCAGCTTTTTAATAAAATAAAATCTAAAATGCTGTTTGAGGGTTTGAGACTGACTGCAATATTGGCACTGAATAGACAATGGTGTTAAATTTCACTTCAGATGTTTATATATTTCTAGGCCCCAGATCTAGCCAGAAGAAAAAGAAAGAAAGAATGACACAATAACTGCAGACACATCTAAAATAAGCAGACAGTAATGCTTAAAAAAATGTGACCAGAAACAAACTGCATTGAATGCAACGTGAGAAGAGCGTGTGTTTCAGTCATGTTTGCACACAACACCTGTTCTCTCACCACGATCACTTTACATAACAGTCACTGTCTGCTGTACCTGACACACCTCAGACCACGTGAAAGAAATTTAATTCAATCCATATTTATCTTCATTCTTTTGACACCTGCCTGTGCAGAACTAGGTAAGTGTCAATCATGAATGGCTTATTATTTGTTCTAATATTCAGGATGAACTTGCAGGCCTTGTGTTTAGTTAAATATTAATTTAATAGAAACAAATGAATAAACGAGCAATTGATGCGCTGAATGTGTTGTATTATCAGTTTAAGTGACGTTATCTACCAATGTGTGAAACATTCTTCACAAATGACTGTAACAGATGATATTAAATACTATTTGTTTTGTAAAAACTGAAGATGGATTCCCTACAGTGGATCTTGATGAGGTATTACCTCATGTACTCTCATCATAAAACTTTAGTGTGTTTAGAACATGAGAAATGTGCTCGTCTGTCTGAGAAACCTAATCTTCTCAGACACTGTAGCAAAGCACTGATACAGTCAGCAAGCGGTCAGTGAACGTCCACTAGAATTCATAATTTGCCTCATTCTAAGTCACAGACAAGCATGATGGAGTTCTGGTTGATTTCGGTTCCTCTGGATAAAATCAGCTGTCAATCTTTAGAAAAACTCAAACGGGTCGCAGCTAAATCAGGTCTGGCCACGAGCTCCAGATTCCACGTCCCAGAGCTGAAGGTAAGAAAGCCTCTTCCTCTTCCACTTCTGGGCTCTCTGGAGTATCTCAGATGTTTCACCATAGGCCAATTTGGAGCTCATTGTTGTATAGTTGCAAATAATGTGTTGGGAATATTATTGAAGACCAGACAACTTCAAGGCATGTTCTGTTAATGTTACTGGATGTTTGGTTACGTTGGCAGAACGTTAATCAAAGTTAGCTGGGATCTTGATGCTGAAGTTCAATGATCAATGAGAATAAACAATGAAAAAACAAACTTGCCCTTGAAGTTCTTAACCAAAATGTTTTTATTTCTTTTTCAAAGAAGGTGCTTAAGCTTCATAAAATGTTCTAATCATTAATGGAGCTGTATTATATTCCAGAGGTTTGCCATTATTTTAACACAGCTCCCAAATTGTATTATATCATGTCTGAAAATATATACCATTATAATGAACTCATTATATCATTACAAATACTTTGAAAACAATGTTAAATGGCTGAGTTTGATGAATGCAGTCAAAACTGATTTGTGTAAAATTGAGAGAATGAGGGTGTGTTGCCTTTAACTGCACCTGTGAAACTATGTCAGAAAGATAAGACTAATCAAAGCAAAATTATTTAAACTACATCTGAAATCAAAAAGATAACGATTAGATATTAATTATTGACTTATTTAAAACGAAATGTTTTTGTTACATAAAGCAATCTGTGACAGTTGAGTGATTAATTTTACACCATTCACACCACTGGCTCTCTGCTCACTGATCTCTCTATATATATTATTTTATGTTATCCATATTATAGACCGCCATGCTTTAAATCTGAACATTGAAACATGACACTCGTGTATCGTCTAGAACTTGGCTCTGTCATTCGTGTGCTCGGAACTCATAATTACAATATTCAGACTCCTGATGTCACTTCCTGTCTGTCACAGAACGTTCCAATTTTAGATCATTGAATGATTTAAACATAGCCTGTTTGACCCCATAAACAAAATTATATTGGACCCCTGTGATTCATGGGTACAGGTAAGAAGAAAATAATTATTTCACCCCAAAATTAAAATTCTGTCATCATTTACTCACCCTCATGTCGTTCCAAACCTGAATGACTTCATTTCCTCTGTGGAAGGAACAGCTTTGGTGCTCAGTGACTTCTATTGAATGAACGAACAGCTTCAAAGGACTCCACACAACTCCAGCCGATGAATAAGTGTCTTCAGTCATTCTCAGAATGAAAAATTATTGATTTATTTTTTTAAATGATTGATTGTTTTGCTAGAGGAGACCCTTATTTGTTTGGTTGGGGTCGTGTGGGGTCGCCTTTTGAAGCCTAAATATGGATTTTGGACCACCATATACATCCTCGATGGTCTGTGAGTAAATAATCAAGAAATTTCCTCTTTTGGGTGAATTAATCCTTTAACAGAAGTTGACCGAATATAAAAATGAATGCATGAATTCTATTCGCCAACAATGTGATTCTAATTAGTGAACAACTTATGGAAACAAAAGGAGCTTACGGGTGTGTCAGGCGCCATCTGTCAGTCAGTGAATCATTACAGGTGTCAGATTGCCTGCTGAAGTGAAATGTCTCTTTCAGGAGCCGCTTCTCAAAATCAGTTTCATGGTCATTTCATCTTCAGATAGTAAAACCTTAAATGGGCTAAATAGACCTTTCAAAGTTTTAAGTCATATACTTTTCCGGGGACATGCAGTTAAACGGGCCCTCGGGGTTCTAAACTATGAGCGGCAGATAAACCAAATACTTTCTTATGATTAATTTGTTCATAATGTGGTTGATGTAGGTTGTGTAACTCTTTGTTCGGATGATTATGAAGGTAGGAACATTGGATGTGCTGCTGGGCGTTTCTGATGACCTGTCCCGTCTGGACTCCTACACAGAGGGGTAAGCACTGTTCTTTAAAAATACGTATCTCAGTATAAATGCATCATGTGTTCTTTATTGAACTATCACATCCTTCTATATTATAATGCATTCCAATAATAATAGGCATACCTTTGACTCATCTAGTAGAGGTTTCTAGTTTACAACTTACTGTAAACCTTGACTTTCGGGATACAAGTCCGACTGGCCATAAAGGCCATTATATGGGCAAAAAGTAAGATTAAATTCTAATTATGTAAAACAACATAAAATGCATATAAATATCAGTTGTCACTCTATATCAGTTGCAGTGCAGCTGAGGCAAGGAAGGAGAGGTGAGAGCTGGATCCAATTGCAGCACTCTTAAACTTTTAATAAATAAACTAAAAACAAACATGGAATTCCAAACCACAGAGCGGCAAAAACGTAATAGCCATGTTCAGGTTCTGTGTGTAACCATGGTTCACTGAGAATAAGGAAACGACACTGTGTCCCATTGGGGTCACTTCCTCCGGCATATCCAGTCTCTGAATTCATAAAGTTATTTCTTTTTCAAAAGGTCATTAAGTTTTCTACTGGATATAGCATATTAAATACATTTTCTATACATTTTATATTATATTATTATTATTTATTATTTTTTTTTGGACAAATTTTGTCTCGTTTCACACCGCAACTGAAGACTGACCCATCAAAAAACAAACAAACCAGGAAACCAAGCAAACAGGAACTAAACCCAAGAAGGAAAGACGGGAACCAAAGGAAACACAAACAGAACATAACCATTACAATATCTCCCAATAATATGTAAAATGATATTTAAATGCTTAGTTTCATGATCAAAGCTCTGTAGTTTTAAAGCCTACAGTAAAATGTAAAGCAATACAATGATGATCGAGAGATAAATAAACGTTCTTAATAAACCTGATGCGTCATATTTGATATTCACATTTTAACATGTTTTTTTCTAAAAGATTTATTGATAATCAAGTACACCCAAGTTGCTTCAGTCCATTAAGTGTTCATCTTGAGATATTACCAACATAAAAGTTATTCTTACATTTACTTTTTAAAAATCAATGAGGAATTCATAGTAAAAAGACACGTGAACTTTGAGCTGAAGGAGGATATTTGTACAATTATAAAAGTCCTATAAAAAAAGTTTACATTATCAATCAGGCAACGGACGGCATGGAGAGAACTTTTCAGTAGAATGTACGTCTAGATGTTTTGTTTGTGAGTTTTGTGAGCGTCAAATTATCATCTTTTGACGAATACATCAATAAGGACTAGCTTACTAGATCAGACTGGTGTGTTCTACAGCACGTGAACCTCTGAGTGTTTGTTCGTGGGGAAACACAATTATCACTGAGTCACTCAATACAGTCGAGTCCAGTTTCAGGTGCCAGCTGACACGAATCTTCCTGTCTCAGCTGCAATGTTTATGTGTTGTGGAAACTGCCCTCTCTTTTTCTCCTTTCTCTCTTTCAGTCTACGATATCCATTCATATGACTTCCAGACAAGGTTACACTGGGTTCAGGTGCTGGGCTGAACTTTGGGTCACAGCTCTAAGTGTGAATAGAAATTCAATTCTAAAGTTTTCTAACAGTATTGTTACATTCCTCATTATCTTGATATATATATGCTTTATATATATATTTTTTTTTTTGAAAGTACATTTTATTATACTCTCAAAACATAGTTATTCATATTCTTACTAGATAATACCTGTGCAAACTAAATGTAATGTTAATTGCTATTAAATGAAAATATAAATCTAATTTTATATTACATAAAATATGTTGAACCTAAAAGTGTTTTTAAGTAGGACTTAACTACATATAGGTCATTTCATTACTTGTCTGTGAAATACAGTGTATTGCTGAATGTATAGACAAGCATTTATGGTAAACCAAAATAATTTTTAATGTAATTTTTATTGTTCAATGTGTGTTGAAATAAATTTGTAATTACACATTTATAATAATGTTGCAAAGTAGTACATTAAAAATACTTTAAATCACTTTAAATATAATATTGAATAATATTGTAATGAAGCGGTGCGTGATAACCCGGGTACAGGCTTTATTTATAACAGGAATGGTAAAACAGGCAGTGGTAATCAACAGCAAACAGGTACGGAGGAGGATTGGCAGAATAGTAGTCGGTGAACGGGCAATGATGTAGAGGTAGGCAGCAAGTTATCACAGTCCAGTAAAACACAGCTAGTGAAAAAAACAGGCAGAATAAACAATCACGAATGGTTTGTTGAAACAGACAGGGTAATGACCAGAAGACATGACAGGGATAAACGCTCAGAAATGACAACACTAGGAATATCAAGACTTCGCAAAGGTGTGTGGTTGTGTGTGCAGGGTGCTTAAATAGTGCTGATAATGTGCTACAGCTGGCTGGGGTGATCAGTGACCCAGCAAGGGCTTCTGGGAAATGTAGTGTGCGTGTGTCTGAGTGAGTGTGTGCTAGTTCCTGTGTGGTGAATTGTGGGAATTGAAGTCCGGTGGTGACGCCTGGTGAAGTGGAGTGCCCACTGGTGGCTGTTAAGGGGCACTCCAGCCGGTAATCCTAACAAATATACTACAGTTAATGATAATCAAGTACTTTAAAGCAAAATATTAAAACAATGATTTAAAATGTACTTTAAAGTAAAAACAAAATGACAATAATCAGGGGTGTGAAGTAATGAATTACAAATACTTACATAGTTTTTTATTAGAAATTGTACTTTTAGTATATACTATATACAGTTTGTCATTTAAAGCTCAGTGGTGGACGCTGCTGATAGAGCAGCTTATTCGCCGGGATCGCCGTGGTCCTGCAAAGACATGTGCATTTGTGTGTTTTTTTTTCGCTTTCTTTTCAAAATGTTTCCCTGGAAATGTTTCCCTATTTAATGCAAATAATATCAACAGTTTTAGTAAATGTATGTAGAAAAAATAAAAAAAGTAAAAGTATACGATGCCCCCATTTTAGAACAATGTGCATTTACGTTTAAATTGTAACATATTGAATGGAATGGAGTTACAGTGCAGTTCGTGTTGACTCACTATCTTAACCTATTTCAGTACATTAGGTGAGGTAAACTGTTTGATAACATAGTGTTTCTCATTTGTTTATCACAAAACTCTAAAACTGGCACCGTTTTGGAGAGAAATTGGTTCTTGGTGTGTGATGCTGAACTCTCGTATGAGTTTCATATGAGGGTTTTTGTATTTTTTGAACAGTTCTGAGCACATTGATATTTTATGTGCAACTACAGCATGCTCATGATTAATGGCCTTACAACTGATTTGAACTGATTTCTATTTTTTCTTACATTTTTAAATGGTGTACTGAGAATAACGCTTTCATCTTTTCATCTCTGTGGTTGTCTTTGTGTGTTGTTTTGATGAATTTTAAAAAGTTGTCAGTCAAAATTAAAACTGTTGGATGATAGATATTCAACAAAAGCTGATGTGAATTACATATGTGCATTGTTTTGGGTTTATTATAAAGCGGTAGAATCCACAGCTCCAGACTCACAAGTACTTTTACATAAGCTGAACATTTTACTCAACTCACACTACATTTTTTTGGAAAGTAATGGTACTTTTACTTGAGTATATTTTTTCAGTGCTCTTTCCACCCTGTATTTTTTAAAAGTGTACTTCAGAACGGTCACTTAAGGGGCCATTTATTTTATTAATGTTAAATTATCATAAAGTTTGTTAAAAAATATACTTTTCAGTTCTGAAGTACACTAAATGTGCACATTTAGTACAATTAAGCACACTTATTTTTAAATTAACAATATTGATAAATGCTGTAAAACATGTTAATTTATGGCACATTGTTACAAAGTGTACCAACAATTCCCTCTTGATTTGTCTTGCACCACTATAACACAGTGTGATGCGTCAGACGTCTCAGTGTTTGGGTGAGGTGATGGAAGAGTTCAGTGGAAAACTCCTGGAGAGCATGCTGGCCAATGCAGGTGAGTGAATGTGGGAAACACAGGCTCTGTAATGACTAAACCTGTTGCATAAGAAAGCAGAGAAGAGCTCATGAGCACAAGGCCACCCCTCGGAGCCGGGCCATGTTCACCAGTGGATCAAGTAACACGAACACGGCCTGATGGAAGTGTTTCGTTTCATTCAAATGACCTTTGCCTTGCAATATTATTTCTTTTTCTTTTTTTGACAGTTAGTCAAAATCCTCAGAGTAATACTTTTTTTTTTTTTTTATTTCCCAGAAGTTGATAACTTTTTTTTTTTTTCAATTCAAAAACATTGGATAAATCACTTTGTAAACAATGCAAATGAAGTTGTGAAATAACATGAAAAATGATTTTTTCACAGTGTTTTTTTATATTCTCACCAGAGTACAAGACCAATCAGAAAGGTCGACAGTCACCACTGAAATCATACTTCCAGACCGTACAAGGTATACTAACTCTAACGTTTGTGAGGTAACCTTCTGAGGTAGTGCTGAGCTTCTCTGTGTAAAGTAATAAGCATATCTTTCCACTCTTATGAAAAATAAGTTTGTTTAATTATATTGAATGTGTACTTGTGCTCTTAAAAGTATACTTTTTTTTTTTAAATGTACTTACAGATAATATAATATTCACTTTCATAATTGTTTTAACACAAATAATAATGTCAAATAAAAATGTTTTAATTTAAAATCATTTATGTTTTAATAATCTTTTGTTGTATGTTAAAGACGTACACTTATTAAGTATTTTGCTGTAATGACTAACATGTTAAAGCACATGTAAAGTGCTTGATTATAATTTTAACTGTAGTGTTTTACAATGTTACATTTACAGGCGCAGTTAATGTTTTAAATGTACCAAATTGCTACTTCATCATTACAAATGTTATCACAAATATACAAATGAAGTGTCCAAAAACATTACATTCAGTTAAGTATATTCTTTTAAAGTATTTTTTACATGATAAGTACTCTTTTAAAAAAGTGTGCTAAAGTGTGCTTCTTTTTCACAAGGCAAGTGATCATTTAATTTCCACATGAGTTAGTGTTAGGACGGCAGAGAAAGGATGCGCTGTAACTGCTTCACACGGAGCAAACTCCCACAGGAATTACATCAGCAGAGCATAACCAGTTCACCCACATCCACAAGTGCTTTACAGCTCATGTAATAAACATCCATGCAGACCAAGAGCTTCACTGTTTACTGGAACAAGAGTGGGATAAATAAAGATTAAATTAAATTAAACTAACAATGAAATAAAACTGTTGTCATGACCCCCTATATTCAGTGTTCTTGGACTTTTATTTTCACATTCTTATGTATTGCTCTGTCTGGTTTCTTGTTTGGATTATCCTTGTGTTTGTATGTTCATGGAATAAAGACTGTTTGCTGAAAGATCCTCACCTCTCCTCAACCCTGCTACACCCGTGACAGAATGTCCAACCAAAGAAGTATGGATGTAGCAGCAGTGCACTGGACTTAGAAAGCCACTCGCTATGGATCCAACCATCATGGCTGCCACGCCAGCGTCTCATCATGTCATGGCCACAATGCAATTAACGTCTTGTCAAGTCATTGGAGTTTCCCCATGTCTAAAATCCCAAAGAATGTTTTGGAGGGGGAGGTATTCATCACAAGCTCCGGGCTCCCGGGGTGTGCACCAGCCCTGCATGAACTTCCAAGGTGATTGGTACCGTCGGCATCAAAGGTTGTTCAGCCACTAATGAAGTCGGTATGAGCTTCTCTCTTAAGTCTGGTGGTTTCAGCACTTGCAAGTCTGTTGATCCCTGTGACGAGCAGGGCGGGCGAGAGCCGTGAGGGAACGTCGCGAGGCCGGTGACGCGAGAGATAATGAGCGTCAGCTGCGCGCTACACCGGTCTCGTGTCTCTCACGGAGGAGCTCCGGAAGCATAAAAGAGGAGCGACAACAGTGAAGGACGAGAGAGGACCAGGCCTGGATTTTATGTTGTGTTTTATTTTGTTTGTGTGGGCGGCAGTCGCCGTGAGGAACTGCCGCCCTTTTACTTTCGTTTTATTGTTTGTTTATTTTATTATTAAACTGTGTGAACGTTCGCCGGTTCCTGCCTCCTTCTTCCCGTTCTTAAGAACTTTGTTACAATCCCAAGTCCAGTGGTCTCAGTTCTTCCTAGTCTGGTGTTACCGGACATCCTTCCACCTTTGGCTGCACTTCCAGTGATGGCTCTCACCATATTGTGTGTTTGAGCTGCACACACTTCTCCAGCAGCAACGTCCACAGCAGCTCCTCCTGTCACAGCCAGTGAGGACACAATATTTTGTCACACGTAGCATAGAGAACTTTAGTCAACGCCCTCATCAGCCGAGGAGGTCGTTCCTGAAGGCCATTGAGACCACAAACTATCTGTGCTGTTTCAGTTCTGCCGTGGATCTCTGCTCTTCTGCCGTACTGTGGTGGTCTCCAGCTCCGCTGCTCCTCCTTGGGGACTTATTGTGCCACCTTGCCGAAACCCTGGCAGACTGCTCTGCTTGCTTCAGCACGGTCCTCTGCTCTTCCAGATCCACTCTGGCTACCTGTTATGATGGCTTCACCATGGTGTCCCTGTTTCCTTATCCACTTCGTCCTCATAAACCTGGCCCTCCATTGGTGTTTCTGCCACCCTCCTGCTGGACTTATGTCAGTTTGTGGAGCTTCTGGAATCCGCTCCGTAAGGGGGAATGGGTGGTTCTGTACGAGTCCCTGTGTTTAGTGTTCTTGGACCTTTATTTTGAAAGACTACACCTGTTCCTCATTGACCTCTTGTTTCAGTCTGTAGTTGTCGGTCATTGTCTGCTTGCTAAAAGATCCTCACCTCTCCTCGTTCCCGCTATACCCGTGACAAATGCATTATATAGCTTAAATTTATATTAAATACAATTAGTTCAACTTGGTGCATGAAACTGAAATATGCTGTGTTGATAAATGTACTAACAATATACTTCAATGCCATTGCTATTGAAACATGTATCTATATATATTTGTAATTACATATTTGTAATGATGACGTTGCAGTTTAGTGCTTTTTAAATATTAACTTTCAATTTAATATCTAATAATACTACAGTTAAAATTATAATCAAATTTGTTTTAGTATGTTAGTAAACACATCCAAATAACTCAACTACTTTAAAGTGTGACAAAATATAAAGCAATATGATTTAAATTCTACTTTGATGTGAACTTTTAATTTCAGATTATGATAATGATGTTACAAAAAGTGGACTTTTTAAAACTGTACTTAAGTGTGTTAAAAAGATGAAAGTGTGCTCTCTTAAGTAGCTTGTTTATTTCATTAATGTTATATTATCTGCAACTAAATATGCGTTTAAGATTTGAGGAACACTATAAGTGCACATTAAGTGCACTTATTTTGCACCAGGGAAAGCGGTGCATATTTATCATCAACAGACTCCCTCTTTCACCGTGACAGTGTAAACGCTGCAGTGCTGTGTAGACGAAATATCGGTGCAAATAGAGTTTTGGCACTGAGAATATTTTGTCACACGTAGCATAGAGACCTTTAGTCAAGTCACCTTTATTTATATAGCGCTTTTTTCAATGCAGATTGTGTCAAAGCAGCTTTACAGTGATCATTTTTGGCTGCACAGCAGCTCTTAATGAAAATGGTGTCATTGTCAGAGCTAATGTAAATTCAGTATTGATTCATTGCGTTGTAAAAATCAATAGCTATTAATTTAGTTAATTTATCTGTACATCAGCACTGGAGAAAACAGTGATGTCATCGTCCAGCTCAGCTCAATGCAACTTTATTTATTAACTTTTGCAATACAGGCTTTTATGAAGTATTATAAAATAATTGAGTAAAACTTATTCTAATTCTATGGCTCACGTTATCACCAACCTCTATCCTGGGTATCGAAGCTCTTTTGGTAGCAGTAAGATCTAACGCAAACATTCACGGTATTAAAATAGGCATTGAGGAATATTGTATATATCTCAAATATCCTGACACCCCTATTAGTATAACCCTTGCTGTAATTGAGAAATAAGGTTTCTTTTCAGGATATAAGATTGATTTGGGTGAATCGAAGGGCTTTGTATATGCACATCCCTTCTGAAGCAATTTCTAAATCCCCCTTTCATTTATCACTATCTGGACTTCAGTATTTGGGAATTAATGTATCTTTGTAAAGATCTTTGTTCTTATTTTGGCAGGATCAATGTTGTAAGAATGAATGTTCTTCAGAGACTGAACTCTCTATTTCAAAGTTTGCCCCGTTACTTACCTGTGACTGTTTTTACATTAATTCTTTAATTTCGGGCTATACTGGAACCATAAAAGGCCGAGATTCATATTTCTAACCGTGTATTTCTCATGTTAGATAATACATTAATATTAACAAATGAACCTTATTGTAAAGTGTTACCCTTTTATTATTAATACAGTCTTTGACTAACTTCTTCACTGTCACAAATGACGAGTCAGCGGATGAGATCCAAATGCAGGCTTTATTAAGCAACGTGGTCAAACAGGCAATGGTCAAATCAACAGCAAACAGGAATGTCAGAGGGTAGGCAGAGTCGTAAACGGTAAACAGGCAGAGCAGATCGAGGTAGGCAGCAAGCAATCAACAGTCTAATAATCCAAGGCAATAAATCCAAAAGGCCGGCAGGGAACGATCAGAAACCAGGAAAACAAGACAGGGAATACCGCTCAGAAATGACAACATAACAGAATATCAAGACCTCGTGTCGACTGTGTGTGTGTGTGTGTGTGTGTGAGTGGTGCTTAAATAGTGACAGATGATGTGCTGCAGCTGGCTGGGGTGATCAGTGACCGGGTACGAGGCTTCTGGGAGATGTAGTGCACATGTGAAAGTGAGCTGATGGATTGTGGGAAGTGAAGTCCATTGGTGAGTGAGTGTGCATGTGAACAGTCCAAGGTGAAGTGCCCTCTTGTGGTTGTAACGGGCACTTCAGCTAACGATCATTACACAAATACCCTTTTGGCTGGGAACGCTGTCAAGAGCATTTAGCCATTCCAAATAAGTTGTCTCTTAAAGCTTCAAACTCACTTAATCCTGATCTTCCTCCAACTATACAGAACAGCTGGAGTTAATGATGGTCAGTCATTCCGGTTGTTAAGTCGTGAGATCAACCTTCCCAGAATTTTTTTTTAAAAATTGACATTTTTTAGAGACAATTAAAAGAAAGCAATTTACGATTCAATTTCACTGATGTAAGTAATCCACTGGAGGCGAGTTTAGGTGAGAACCATGTGCAGTTTATAGTCCAACATGAAATATAAATCCAACATGGAACAGCGAACAGAGTCTTCACAACAAAAACAAAACAGGACCGGCATAGACTCACCAACGATATCACAGGGATGTTATCCGCAAACATCCACAAGGAACAAGGCAAACATGAGGGTTTAAATACACAGACTAATTACAAACAAGGAACACCTGTGAACAATGATTACACCCAGTGAACCAATCAGAACAAGACATGAAACAGGGGATCACATGACAAGGAGCACATGACAGACAAGGGAATCACATGACAAAACAAACATGAAACATGGCAATGACAATGAACAAGACCAAAACGAGACATTACAACTGATATGGAAAAGCATTTTTTTTCTTCGTTGACTCAAAAGAAGAAGATCTTTTTTTTATACACAATGCTGTTGGGTTTTCATCGTTTGACTCTCTGAGGTCAGAATGAGAAGAGATGTAGGATTAAGTTTTAGCGGTGAGGAGTGTCTGTTTGTACATGTGTTTTCTCCAAGGGTGCTTCAATTTGAATTTTTTAACCCCAGCCCACCTTCATGAAAGTTTGTGCGCATTATTTTCTAACCCGTCATCAATTATTCCTAACTTGTATGTAAATATTACTCCACAAAAATTACAAGGACATAATCAGAATAATAATTTTAAATCTGAATAGTCTGCCTGCTGTTGTGATTATGCTGCTGATTTGTTTGTGTGAAACAGGCCTTCGTCTCAGATGCGATTATCCAAGAATATTCCTTTCTGATTCACTGCTTTCTGATTCACTGCTTTCTGATTCAGTGTTTCCTGATGTTTCAGTGGACTTGGCAACATATGTGACCAGATTTCAGTGGGACAGAGCCAAATACCCGCCTGCACAGCCTCTGAAGACCCTCACTGACATCATCTCCAAAGTATACACCTTATATAAAGCATTTTTCAAACAATAGCAACTCTTTGTTTCTATATTTATGTCGTATCGTACACGTGTTTGTCTGTGTGGGTGGCTGTGTGTCTGTTAGCAAGTTTCTCAGGTGGACACCGAGTTGAAATCACGCAGGGCTGCTTACGGTCACGTGAAAGCCAGGATTCAAAGCTTTGAGCGGAAAAATGAGTGAGTTTTCATGTCTAGCGATTTTGGCATTGTTTTCATGATTTTTTAAGTGTATTTGAACTAAGCTCCTAACAGCACATGGTGATGGGAGAAATGAGATTGGAGGAATATGTCCCGGGTTACATATGTTGTGTTGACGCTGTGCGAACGCTCTTGCGTGAGCAGCAGAGGCTTATTCATTTCACTTTTGGTGTGAATGGGCCTTCGCATTTAACATTGACGCTTTCACCCATGCCAAGATGTCCGCCAGGCAGTCTGTGCAGCTACCGTTGGGTCATCTGGTTGAAATGAAAAGTCATCAGTGTAGAAATGATAGGACAAACCCGTATCAGCCATTACCTCCCTCGGGTCAGATCTCCCCTTGGGCAGCAGAAACTGAGCGGACCTCCGCTGAAGAAGCCAAGCTCAGCCCTGGTCGAGCGAAGCTGGAATCCTGGACACGACGAGGGATTAGCTCACCGAACACTGCCGACTGACGTTTCGCCTCCTGAAACATGTTGACGACGGGACTTACTGTACTGCCGAACAGGCCAGAGGGCGAGATCGGGCCGTCAAGAAGAAAGGCCTTTTTTTCCCTGTAAGATTGAGCCACAGATGCCCCTCTCAGGGGAGCGCAAAACATGCAAGAGCAATTTCTTATTTTTCCTCTCATCTCATATTTTTTCCATCCCCATGCCCTTTTTTGGGGTTCCATACAATTCCCCCCCTAAATGTCAAAATGTAAAATAATGTTCTTAGTTTTTAAATGTGTCCTAACATGTTTATTTGAGATTCAAAGAAAATGTAATAACCATCACTGCTGGACCTAACCAGGGGAAGCTTGCAGACCCGTGCATTGACCAATATTGTGAAGAAGGAGGACTTGGTCTTGAATTCAGAGTACCTCACAACACTGCTGGTGGTGGTGTCCAGGTCAGTGTGAACTCTGAGAGCAGACAGCTCACGTTTTACTCTTCAAGAGTTTCTCCTGAATGTATTTGTATCTGTTTCTCTGTAGGACGGCATATGCACTATGGGAGAAGACATATGAGTCGATGTCAAAGTTTGTGGTTCCTCGCTCCAGCCGGTTGGTCCTCATGCATGTTTGTGATGAATTTTGAATGGAAAATTTTGAACCTGAAAATATATATTTCAATTGTTTAAATATATTATTTACAATAATTGGTATAAGATAACCCTATTGCCCCAGTAATCTCTATAACACGTTATTTAAAAGTCTTTATCTAGTGTTCATGAATGATTGGAAAGGTTGTTGAAAGGTCATGGAAATTCAGCGCTCAAAACGGGTTACCCTGTTGTTTGACAGGAAGTTGGCCGAGGATGCGGAAGCAGGGATTTTCACAGTAACACTGTTTAAGTGTGTCATCAGTGAATTCAAAGCCAAAGCCAAAAATCACAAGTAAGCATACACTCCCTGCTGAAAAAGAAGGACAAAACAAGCATACTTATTTTTTAAATAGTGCTTATTACAGAAATAACATACCTATGAATAATCATTTCAATGCAAACTGAATGCAGTGTATTTGGGCACTCAGCTGCATGTTAATTAGGTCACTTTATTTTGCAGTGCCCTTGTTACACATCACATGTATTTAATGACTATAAATATTGCATAATTACATGCATCAAACCCTAACCCAACCCTATAGTAAGTACATGTAGTTATTCATTATTACTTACTACTTAATTACACGGTAACACAGACACCTTAAAATAAAGCGTAACCGGTTTAAATCTAAATGAAATGCAATTAGGATCTACTTTAAAGTATGACAAAACATTATTAAAGCAATGATTTAAAATGTTATTTTAATTATAAATGTTAAGAAACATGTACTCTCTTTAACTTATTTTATTAGTTATTATTAACTGATTATTATAATTTTAAAAAATATACTTTCAAGATTTTAAATTAGATTTTAACACTTCTTTTTAATAGGGGCTGACACACCTCTTTATTTGATAATGAAACGTACTGTTCCCGTGTTGGCCAACAGGTTTACAGTGCGGGAGTACAACCCGGATGAGGCCGAGAAGCAAAAGCTGGAGATGGGCCGTCTCGCTGTGGATAAGAAAGAACTGCATGTAAGTAATTCCTAATAACCGAGAGCCTATAATTTTCACAAAGACAAAAAAAATCTGTATTTAATAGTTCTTTATTGAAGTCAGCATGATTCAGAAGCTTTTCTCCCCTACTGTGCTGTATATCAGAGTGAAATAGCTTCTGGAACAAGAACAAATGTAGGGCGGGGCTTGATTTTAATTAAATTATTGGTTGATCTCATGTGAGTGACAGGTTGCCTACACACATCAGAGAAGAGAAGAGCTGTCACTGCAAGAGGGAGGGGAAGCTGTTTTCATCCAAACTTACAAGGCAAAAAGTGTGTAAGCAATAGGCAAAAACTGTAAGACAAAACAGACCACTGAACTGACCACTGCATCAATGATCCTGGTTAAAATCTTGTTCACCTGTGTTTGGTAACTTCCTTCCATTTTCGCACAAAATGTGTGTCTTTCCTTACAGCACCACCACATGAACTTACACTGTGAGTGTTTTGCACATCTAGCTGTCAGCTATAATTAAGAATGAAGTGAGACTACAGGATGTGTTCAAAATGATCTTCAGCTCCATCTATTGATTTGTCAGTACAGAAAATTTGACATTACTGAGAGTTAAAATGTGTAAAATGGAAAATATTGTAAGTGAATTCAGGAGCTTTTTTCTGGCATTATTAATAGGCTCTACTGTTGAACTAATATCAGGTGAAATATAGAAAAAGGACGTTTAGGGTGAAGACTGTATTTAAAATTGGTTGATTTTTAATTGTTTTGGTGTATTTCCATATCTAACAGAGTTGGCAAAAAAGTAGGGACAATGCTGTAAAATGTTATAAAAGCGCAAGTGAAAAGTGAAACTTTTCATTGTCACAGTTTAGATTAGGGTCCTATTCTCACTATTGACTAACTATTAACTAACTTAGCTATGACTCAGTAAACTCTTAATATACTGCTTATTAACAGTTAGTAAGGTAGTTGTTAAGTTTAGGCATGGAGTGGGATTAAGGGATGTAGAATATGACATCATACAGAATAAGGCATTAATATCTGCAAGCTAATATGCAACTAGTTAATAGTGAGAATTGGACCGCAAACTACAGAGTTACCATTTTTTTTACCATCTGAAGTTTAATATATGTACATGGGACCAAACTTTTATCATTAGTTTTAATAATCATAGCATTTCACTAGATTTTTCTCTTCTTTATCTTTATTTTATCAAATTTAAATGTCTCACTGTCCCAAAACCACACATCCTCAATATCTCATGCAGATTAAATACATACAGGTGCATCTCAATAAATTAGAATGTCATGGAAGAGTTCATTTATTTCAGTAATTCAACTCAAATTGTGATATTTGTGTATTAAATAAATCTAATCAACTAATCAACTCAAAACACCTACAAAAGTTTCCTGCGCCTTCAAAATGGTCTCTCAGTTTGGGCTACACAACCACGGGGAAGACTGCTGATCTGACGGTTGTAGCAAATTAGCTCAAAGGGGAAATATTAATAATTATTTATAACTCATTATGATTATTCATTATGATTAATTATGAATATATGAATCAGTTAATCAGATTAACTTAATGAAGCTACATTCAAATTACAATCAATCAATCTGTTCATCCTGGAAACACTCAGTGTTGATTATTAATTGATTCTAAGAAAAGGATATTTTCCACTGGCAGAAAAACAATCATTTCTTACCATTTCCAGTACTTTAAGAGTATGTACAGAATCAAAATCATTTAAGTGACAATTTATACACAGGTAGAGTCAGAATCAAATATGTATTGTGCTCAAACTTTATTAACTAAATCAGGAACACATAACTAACTAACAAACACATACATACACACAAATCACACGTACATAGGTAAAAGGGGAAGTGAGACTGAAAACAAAAATGTGGGAACAGGAAATGGAGTTATGTCAACATCCCGGAAGGAATCTGTAATGAAGAGGTGCGTGATAACATGGGTGTAGATCCAAGTGCAGGCTTTACTAACAATGAGAGCGTAGCCGTACAGGCAATGGTCAATCGACAGCAAACAGGAACAGCAAAGGACAGGCAGAATTGTGGTCGTAATACAGGCAGAAGGTCGAGACAGACGGCTTATAATCACAGTCTAGTAGCACAGGCAAGGATCACGGCAGGCAGCAAGGAAACAAACAATAGGTAACAGACAGGATCACAGCAGGCAGGCAAAACAGGGATAAACGCTCAGAGATGTAAACTGTTGTAATACAAGACCTCGCAAAGAAGGCAAGACTGAGTGCTACTTAAATAGTCCAGGTAATGAGCTGCAGCTGGATGGGGTGATCAGTGTCAAGGTACAGGGCTGCTGGGAAACGTAGTATATGCGTGTGTGTGAAGTCTGTAATGGGTAACTAATGGGAAACAGGTGAGTGTGTGATTAGTTCCTGTATGATGAATTGTGGGAAATGGTTCGAAGTGGCCGAAGATGTGGCAATAGTTCAAGGTGGAGTGCCCTCTGGTGGCTGTTAAAGGGCACTCCAGTAGATAACCCTACCAGAATCATCAGCATTCATTACAAAGCTTCTCTGTTGACAAAGGAGGTTCACAACTTTAACTAACTAGCAGCAATTTAGTATATCATACAAGATGGCATTCTGCCCCAGAGATGGAAGACCATCTGAATATACGGTTGCAGTATAAAGTCCTGAGTTCGGATTCGTAAATATTAGTATATAGTAGTATAAATATTAAATATAAAGTATAAGTATTTTTATGTTTTAGTGCTATAAATACATCAATGTTGTATGTTTCAGCACCTTTCTAAAAGTAAAAAATGTATGTTTTGTGTCTTTGAAAGTTCTGTGTTAACAATGAGACCAGCCTGAGCAATAACAGGGTGCTTATTTGTCCCAACAGAGAACGTTTGTGTGTTGGCTGAAGGTGAACTTCAGTGAGATCTTTGTGGCCTGGATTCATGTCAAAGTCCTTCGGACATTTGTTGAGTCAGTTCTCAGGTAAAAGGATCTCTTGAGCAATGAATCATAAATATAAACAGATCAACACACGTTACAGTTGCTCTGCTGTTGGTCAGGTACGGCCTGCCGGTCAGTTTCCAGGCTGTTTTGCTGCAGCCCAGTAATAAGAGTAAGAAGCAGCTCAGGCAGCAACTCAACTCTTCATTCAAACACCTCGACCCAGCGGCTGTGACCGCTAAACCAGACGTAAGGTTTTCCTCTCTCTCGTCCTGAATTCCCTTTTCCATAGCCACATGCAGTTAAAAGATTAGTTCAACCAAAAATGAATAAAAGACATATAATGAATGTAACACATTTGGGAAGAATACACAGATATTTTTGAATGAAGGGAGAAAGATGCTTTTTGTAGCCAGATGGTGTAGTTACCCACGTGACTTTTTATTTCTTCCGTGGAGCACTAACGGAGGAATTTAAGAGAATTCCGAATTCAGAGGGCCTTCTACTTACTCTCTTACAATGAATGGGAACTAAAGGGTTCCTGCTTCAGAAACGACACAGTAACACCATATTCAATAACAAAACTGTTGTCCACTTGAGCTTTATTCCAAGTGTTCTAATTTTTTCTTTATAAAATCACATTTTCTTTATATTTGTGAAATTTAAGTTGTTTTGGTGTGAACAAATTTCTTGAACTGTTCACTAACATTAGCTATGTTTCCATCCAAGGATTTATTTTATTTTATTTTTTACGATGAAAACATATTTAACAAATAAATTCCTAACTAAAATTTCAAGTGACATACAGTATGTTCCCGTAATGTTGGGGTTAGTGTAATTACGAGAAAAGCATTCACTTCATTATAAAATTTGCAATTACAACTTATAAACTCTGATTTTTCTGAGCGTTCCAACTTGTTCCACATGATCGCTGTACCACCTGACCACTTCTGATTCATTTCGGCATTGTTAATGTTCCCACAGAAACACATAATTCCAAATCCAAGGTTCAGGTCCAGCTCCAGGTCTGGGTCTGTCAATAAAATGATTTATTACATCACAGAACTTTCACATGATTGCGTTCCCAAACATCAGGCGTCCAAAGGCAAGATATCATGACAGTGTTTATCAGTGTTGTAGTCAAGACCACCTAATCTGAGACTAAGACAAGACCAAGACCAGACTAGCGCTCCTCAAATTCATCTGAAATATCCACATTTACTGCCGGAGAAATGCATTGATTTAATCAATAATTACAATTAGGATAATAAGACACTATAGAGCTGTTACCAATCAACTGAAGTCACGAACACTAAATTCATCTTTACACTTCTGAGGAGGAACTGAAGCTGCGTCTGAATTGGTACAATTACAAATACATAAATAATGTTGAGATTAATGTTTTAAAAATGATACTTTGTTCATTGAACATTAGTAAAAAAAAAATCTAAATCACGTCTGCGATTATGCTCATATTTGTGAAAACAGCTCTATCTTGTGATATTGATTAATTGTGTCTTACGTTATAATATACATTTCAAGATCTTTTACAAGTACTGTTTTGCAAACATATCATATTTTGTGGGCATTTATATTCATTTTGGTGACATTTTTGACACAATCCCGGATTTCACAACAGTAACAAAATGAATGAAATTAGAAATAAGTTACTGATTGCATTTGAAGCGGGAAGTTTAACATCCAATCAAATTAATGATGTCAACAAAGAAATCAGACAATGCAAGGGAAATTTAGTGATATTCCTGCAGTTCAGGTCAATTCACAGGCTTTCATGGTTGAGCTACTTTTTAAAAATGATCTTATTACTGATACTTTGCGCAAGTTTCCCAGTGTAATGAAGGGAGAGTCAGCGGATGAGATCCAGTTGCAGCTTTATTCAAAGACGTAGTCGAACAGGCAATGGTCAACTCAACAGCAAACAGAAATAGCAGGGAAAAGACAGACTCGTAGTAAATACACAGGCGAATGGTCGGAGACAGGCGGATAAACATCAGATAAACCAGGAACAGGCAGGATCAGGGAACAGGTAAACAAGACATGGATACAACGCTCCGAATTGCAGTACAAAAATTGACAATACTTCGCAAAGTGGGTGTGGGTGAGCGGTGCTTTTATAGTGGTGAAATGAGGATCAGGTGTGAAGGTAATGCGAAACAGCTGACTGGGAGAGGGATTTATGGGAAATGTAGTGTGGTGTATGGAGTCCATGATGTGAGTGGGCGACCTCTGGTGGCAGGTGGATGGAACATGACGGAGCGGATTCGTTACACCCGGCATAGGATAGAAACTGTTCTTTATTTGCCAATGTATTACTGCAGTTTAATTCACAACTTCGGATGAAAATACAGCTATTGTTTAATTCAATAGCTATGTTTCCAGCCAAAGTTGTACATTTAACTTGTGCACAAATTTTGAATATTGTATAAAACTTTTGCACTAAAGCAGCGTTTCCATCCAGCGAGTGAAAGAACAAAAGCGTCACTTCCTGATAAACTGGCGCTAAATGTCACCAAGAAAAATTCAAGTTTCTGCAATAGAAGACACTGTATATAACGATTTTCATTTATAATGAATGATTTGCGCCTCAGAGCATGCAGACGAAACACAATAAATGCTGTGATGTTCTCTTGCGTTCAGATGCTGATGTTTGTGAACACAATCGCATGAGGCGCTTCTGGAGGGAATTATACCGAAAGACTTTAACGACGGGTGTTACTCAGGCATTACAGGATGACCAAAGCAGCATTTCAGACGCTGTGCAACGAGATCGGTCCCCTGGTTGTCCAGTTATGTCGTCACATCGCAAAGTCACGTGTCTTTTTGGATGCGCATCAAGGAACCTATTCGGTGAAAGTGTTTCCATGGCAGTTTATGCGCATGTTTTCACGTCGCATAAAAACTTTATCTGACTCATTTGAGCGCAAAAGTTTTTTATGTGCATTTTTAGGATTTATGCGTACCTTGGCGTTTCCATCCAGTGGTTTTTTTTTATGCAATATCCCAAAATGTGCATAAAAATAGGTGGATGGAAACATTGCTAACGTCTATCAGAATGAATCCTGCTCTGCTCTTGTTTTGATGGATTTGCTGTCACTCTTCTTAGGTGGGGCTTGAAATCCCAGACGGAAGCACTGGACAGCAGGAATATTACTCCTACATTTGTTATCCTATCAAAATTCATTTGGTGGATCCAAGTTAGTGCTAAATCATGGAATGAGCTCAGGAATTTTTGAAGTTATTTGGCACTCACGTTTCTGTTTTGCATCTTACATATTAAAATAAACCTTGACAAACAGCTGAAATCTGTGTGTGCTTTTTATATTAAACAGGAGTAATAGGACTATGTGACGTTTTGAAATGAATTTAACCCTTGTGCATTGTTCAAATTCACGACCCTTTCGTTATGTTCTGAAAACAGCCACGATTTCAACTGCTTTAAAAATGTATCAGATAAATATTTTTTTCAAATATTTTTGCTTAAATCTATTAATCAACCTCAGTCCTGATCAAAACTACTAAATTTAAAAAAAAATCAGGATTTTAACTCTTTAAAACGTTAAAATCTGATGCTGCACAAAAACTATCAACGCATCAAAGCCAATGTTGTTTCTAATCTTTGACACGTTTTTTCCCAAATCAGTGACATCATTTATGAATTTGGCAATTAAAGAGTTAAAATCCTGAGTTTTTTTTTTAAATTTAGTAGTTTTGATCAGGACTGAGGTTGATTAATAGATTTAAGCAAAAAAATTTGAAAAAAATATTTATCTGATACATTTTTAAAGCAGTTAAAATCGTAACGAAAGGGTCGTGAATTTGCCCACAGAGCACTGTTGAGTTTTTGAACATTTTCAAAGCATTTTCCCAAAATATGTGTCAAAATAAGATTTGTCACCAAAAATCATTCCATTTGCTGAAACACGGAGAAAGTTATGGCCAAATTAAGACTCAAAAATTCCCCATAGTGGATGAAAACATCCCGAACAGCACAGAAGGGTTAAGGAACCGTCAACCAACTGCAAGGTTCCAGGTTATCCCTAAAGTGTTTAGATTGGTGCATGTGAGAGATATGTGCGTGTAGACCTCACTCCCTTGGCCTCAAGAGGACAGAGGAATCAAAGGAAAGCGTATTTTACATCATTTGGAATATCCTCGATCACTCAAGCATCAGTTCAAAGCATCATCGGCTGCACTCAAGGGCAAAGTGTGGTCAGAACTACTGAGAAGCAGATGTTCACAAATCTGAAGGAAGAACACAGGAAGATTCTCGACTGTCTTTTTGATGCAGGCATGCCACTTAGTGAAATTAATTTCTGAATTAAATTTAATGAACTTAATAAACGTAATAAATTAAATTATGTTTTTTAGGTGAGGAAATGTACATATCAGAAGAAAGGTTAGCATCATAACATGATGAAATGTCAGACACCTACACAAGCATACAGATACCAACACGAGCTGCCTTTGCTCAGTGTAACAATAAAATGTGGACTCAAATTTATTTTATCGTTACAAATTGTTATTAATTTACCTCAGTGTCATTGTAATAGTGGAACTGTTTGTATTTAACATCATTTCATAAAATCATTGCCTCACTGATGGAACATGAGCAAAATGAACTAGTGGGAGTTATCCGTCATGATCCCCCCCCCCCCCCCAGTGAAGCAGAACCACTGAAGAGCGTGATCCATACGTTCTTCTAATGTGAGGTTGTTCTTTAGGTAAGAGTGATTTAAGCATTAACTAAGACCAAAACTACAAAAGTCCTTAAAGGGTCATGAATCCCCAAAACACGTCAACACCAGGACTCCTCAAAAAACTGGATGAAAAAATAATTGATATTACAAAAATAAAACAATGCAAATATCACAAAATTTGACATTAAATACTGTAAAAGTCACTCGTCGAGGCTTGTAATGTTTGAGTGGAATGACGTCAGCGGTGACGTTCGAAGCCTCGTGTCAGAGAAGGTGTTCATTATTGGCGGAACGAAGTGTTTTTCTCCTCTCATGTTACACAAGCACTTCCACTTCTCTCTGTTCACCTTAATCACTTTCACTTTCTTTTATCCAGTTTAAAGAACTCCCTCCCATATGTTCAACAAAAGCATTGCTCAGTTAGGATGAGGGAATTGGCTCTGACACTGAGGCCACCGATCTTTCTCTGCGGCCATGGAGAGGCATTTGTGGCTCAACCTCAGCGACATAAATGAGAAAGACAAGCACATTTCTTTCCAAGTAGGAACACAGTTCAGATGATACTGCCTTTTCTAGTATTTTTGACAGAAAAGGTAGATTGGAAATCGGTCTGTAATTGACTAATTCTCCAGGATCAAGTTGTGGTTTTTTAATAAGAGGTTTGATAATAGCCTGCTTAAAATTTTTCGGTACGTAACCTAGTGATAAAGATGAATTAATGATCTTAAGAAGAGGATCTATGACCTCTGGAAGCATCTCTTTCAATGGCTTAGTCGGTATAGGGTCTAACATACATGTTGTTGATTTTGATGATTTAATAAGTTTAGACAATTCTTCCTTTCCTATAGCAGCGAATGAATGGAATTTTTCCTCAGGGATACTAAAATCCACTGTCTGATGTGATACTGTAGTAGACAGTTGCATGGCTATAATTTTCTCTCTAATGTTGTCGATCTTGCAAGTAAAGAAGTTCATAAAGTCATTACTGCTGTGCTGTTTGGAAACATCAGAAGTTGAGGCTGTATTTCTCGTTAATTTAGCCACTGTATTAAATAAATACTTAGGGTTGTGTTTATTATCTTCTAAAAGATTTGAAAAATAAGCAGATCTAGCGGTTTTTATGGCCTTTCTGTACTCCATCATTTTCTCTCTCCATGAAATCCGAAAAACTTCTAGTTTTGAATTCTTCCAGCTGCGCTCCATTTTTCTTGCTGCTCTCTTAAGGGCCCGAGTGTGCTCGTTATACCATGGCGTTGGACTAATATCCTTAATCTTTATTAAGCGCAAAGGAGCAACAGAGTCTAGAGTGTTGGAAAAGAGAGCGTCAATAGTTTCTGTTGCAACATCAAGTTCTTCTAAGCTGTCTGGTTTGCTAAGTTGATGAAACTGATCAGGAAGATTATTTATAAAGCAGTTTTTAGTGGTAGAAGGCTTGTTTGTAGAGCTAAGAGACGGATTGGTGTTGTGTTTTCAGGAGTGTGTGAAAGTGCCTACAATTGCCAGATGAGTTTTGTATTTTGAACAGATTGTTTTCCCAATGATAACAGGTGATTTCATTTTTGAACAAAGTGTCTAATGTAAGGAAACGTGTGTAGTGTTTCGCAATAAGTTTGTTATAGATTTACAAAGAAAGTGCAAAGTTGACAGTGTGTTTAAGCTCTGGTTGTAGGTGTTGAGGCTTTGGTCTAAGCATTCGAGCTATAAGCTAAGCTAGGAACTATAGTCGCGGGGTGTGTTTCCACACGGACTGCATCCATTTTCACCTCACTTCCTGTTGTGTATCCACGTGGGTCTTGTGCTGATGTCCATGCCAGCTAACATTAGGACTTTACTTTAACGTTACGCGATTGTATGTGTTATGTGTGACAGCTCTGTCGGAGCGCTTTAGAGATGCAGGTGTCCAGTGTGAATAACGTGAAGATCTATAATCTGAGTCACGGGAAATCTCTTCCGGAGGTAAAACTCTTCCTCTGTTTGCGTCTGAATCAAATGTTTGTTAAAGTTCGTCAGGAAAGTAGTAAACTCTGTACAACTCTGTCATTCACATGTAATTCTTTACCAATCAATATCAGTTTGATTATATTTTACGTCATTATGTTCCTCAAAATAAGCCTGTTCTTAATACATGTAAAATAATTCTGTGTATTAAATGTACACAGATGTTCTGAGTTTCCATTCCAGACTCTTTCAATAAATATTCGTGTAAATACTAATGCTTCGTGTTTCTGTAGTACAGAGATAGTATATATTAACAGGTTTAGTGTATATATATTTGTTAAATTTATACTCTAGTGTCAGATCATTCAACAAAAATGAATGTACCTCATGTGATGTTCACATCTGGAACATTTAACTACATCTGTGCTTTTTTTAATCATCTTAAATTTAATCTATTGGTGGCTGTCTAATTTATATACATATATATATATATTATATATATATATATGTATAATATATATATAAATATTATACACACATTTAAGTTATACATGTGTATGTGTGTGTGTGTGTACGGCTGCTTAATAATATAATCTTATGATATATTATAAAAATAATTGTCAAAATAACCATTAGTAGCCCTAATTGCGTATGTTTATTTCAGTGGCTGTCTGATCGAAAGAAACGAGATTTACAGAAGAAGGATGTTGGTGAGCTACTTTGACATTTTATGTTAAATAATGCTACAAATAATCGTTTTCATAATGTGTAAAAACGGGTTTGAATGTGATTCATTTATGGCACCTTTTAATTTTTTTGCATTAGTAAATGTAATGTGACACGTGTGTGTGTGTGTGTGTGTGTGTGTGTGTGTGTGTGTGTGTGTGAGTGAGTGTGTGTGTGTGTGTGTGTGTGTTCCCTGGTGATTCAGTTTATCCCTGGACAATATAAACCTTTTCTATCATTATTCTTTTATTCTTTTTTTACATGTATATTAGAGAGAGAGATTTATATATATATTAGAGATGCACCGATACTCAATTTCTCCTGACAGTCGATTATTCCAAGTGAAATCTGCCGATAATGAGACGGATAGTTTGGGGTTCAGCCTTTTATACCTTCTTTTAAATGAATGATAATTTCATTATAATCATTATTTTTTTAATTATTGTATTTGGATTTTTTTTTTTTTTTAAATGTAAACTTTATTCTCTCCATTTCATCAAGTTGTTTCAGAATAACTGGTATCAGTTATAAACATAAATATTCCTCACATTAATATTAACACACTAACTAAGCTCTGAAGATTAAATTAACATTTCTAATCTTTCTGAATGTTATTAATTCATAAATACTATTATTATTGTTTTTATAATTATTATTGTTACTATTAGCATGTTCTTTACTCAAAGCCCGGATGCAGCGTGTTTTCCTGCGCTCGTCTGATTGTCAGGATATATCTGCGCTGACTGTCGGCTGATAATGTGGAGATGTGCTTTTATTGGCCGATATGTCGGAGCATCTCTAGTATATGTGGCCATTTTCTTGTCATTTCAGCTGAAAGTAGACGTCCTGAATCATAATTTGGTGTAATAGTTGTACTTCTCTTGCTAAAAATTGGCACAGCTTTCCACATTCTCACTTCCTCCTGTAGAGCGTTAAAAGAGACGTGTGGTTTTTCTTTGACAGACGTCCAGAGGAGGATCGAGCTCATCCAGGATTTTGAGATGCCCACAGTCTGCAGCTCCATCAAGGTGTCACGAGATGGCCAGTTCATCTTAGCTGCAGGTCCGTATCTTTCCCTCTGTGCTGTTTATATAGTGGGAACAGATAAATATAATCTCTCTAACATCTTTTTGAATGCTTTCAGGCACGTACAAACCTAGAGTCCGATGCTATGACACTTACCAGTTGTCTCTGAAGTTTGAGAGGTGCCTGGACTCTGATGGTGAGTGTCTTAATAACAACTGCATCCAAATACGATGTCTTCGGCCAATCAGCATCCGGGGTCAGAACGCTCTGTTAAAACTGCTTCTGGTGCTGTTGCTTAATGTTTAATGAGACACACAAACGACCTGAGCTCTCATTACAAATCACACAACAGAAGATCGGTGAAGCTGCTGCTTGATGATGTAATTAAGTGCTTCGTTGTTTTCTTCCTCTCACAGTGGTGGCGTTTGACATCCTTTCAGACGACTACTCTAAGGTAAAACCATCGTCCAGCGTGTCCTTTAAAAGTCTTAAATTGTCTTTAAAGTCTTCATGAAACAAACGTTTCACTAGTGTTCTCCTCTCTGTAGTGTCGTATATCCGAGTGAAACGCTTCTCAAACAAGAACAAACGCTTGACTGTGTCTGTGGGGAGTTGATTGGATGGTTGTGGTTTGCTATTGGTGGATCTCATGATTCTTATTTTTTTATGGAATATAGCAGTATTTCTTAAATGATTTATCTTTCCACGTAATTATTTTTTCAATTCAATTTCCTCATAATCTTGAATCAGAATATCTTCCTCTCACAGCTTCTCTCCTCTGATGACGAGGGCGGGGCAACCTGTCACTCACATGAGATCCACCAATAGCAAACCACCACCATCCAATCAACTCCCCACAGACACAATCAAGCCCCGCCCACATTTGTTCTTGTTTGAGAAGCGTTTCAGTCGGATATACGACACTATAGAGAAGAAAAATCGCAAATTCCGCAAATTTTGATTTATTATATAGAAAAACAAATGAAATGTGATTTCAGAAGGATTCATTTTGTCTTTTGTTGTCTCATAGCTGGTGTTTCTGCATATAGACCGATATGTGGAATTCCACTCTCAGCACGGTCATTACTACAAGACCCGCATCCCGAAGTTTGGCCGAGATTTTTCCTACCACTACCCTTCCTGTGATCTCTACTTTGTGGGTGCCTGGTAAGAGGACACAACAAAAACTGAGTCTTATCTAACTCTATTCACACCAAGAGCAAAGATATTGTTGTTAATATGCTGAATATATTTCATTTATTATATGGTTGGTCGAATGTGTTCTGCAGGCAAGTATTTGTGTAATGATCACTAAACCGTCATTCTTGTATGGCCGTGCTAGTTTTTTATTTTCAACTTTATATTCGCATTTCATACTGCTCACTTTTTCTTTTCACATTATAAAATTATTTCAGCATGCATTGCTTTTCTAAAGTTAGTAAGGGATTAGAAGATTTATTTTTTTAAAGACAATACTTTTGTTCAGCAAGGATGCATTAAATTGATCCAAAGTGACAGCGAGTCAACAACTCACTGATTCAATGATCCGTTCAGAGCGAGTCAACAACTCACTGATTCAATGATCCGTTCAGAGCGAGTCAACAACTCACTGATTCAATGATCCGTTCAGAGCGAGTCAACAACTCACTGATTCAATGATCCGTTCAGAGCGAATCAACAACTCACTGATTCAATGATCCGTTCAGAGCGAGTCAACAACTCCCTGATTCAATGATCCGTTCAGAGTGAATCAACAACTCACTGATTCAATGATCTGTTCAGAGCGAGTCAACAACTCCCTGATTCAATGATCCGTTCAGAGCGAGTCAACAACTCACTGATTTAATGATCCGTTCAGAGCGAGTCAACAACTCACTGATTCAATGATCCGTTCAGAGCGAGTCAACAACTCACTGATTCAATGATCCGTTCAGAGCGAATCAACAACTCACTGATTCAATGATCCGTTCAGAGCGAGTCAACAACTCACTGATTCAATGATCCGTTCAGAGTGAATCAACAACTCACTGATTCAATGATCTGTTCAGAGCGAGTCAACAACTCCCTGATTCAATGATCCGTTCAGAGCGAGTCAACTCACTGATTCAATGATCCGTTCAGAGCGAGTCAATAACTCACTGATTCAATGATCTGTTCAGAGCGAGTCAACAACTCACTGATTCAATGATCCGTTCAGAGCGAGTCAACAACTCACTGATTCAATGATCCGTTCAGAGCGAGTCAACAACTCACTGATTCAATGATCCGTTCAGAGCGAATCAACAACTCACTGATTCAATGATCCGTTCAGAGCGAGTCAACAACTCACTGATTTAATGATCCGTTCAGAGTGAGTCAACAACTCACTGATTCAATGATCCGTTCAGAGCGAGTCAACAACTCACTGATTAAATGATCCGTTCAGAGCGAGTCAACAACTCACTGATTCAATGATCTGTTCAGAGCGAGTCAACAACTCACTGATTCAATGATCCGTTCAGAGCGAATCAACAACTCACTGATTCAATGATCCGTTCAGAGCGAGTCAACAACTCACTGATTTAATGATCCGTTCAGAGTGAGTCAACAACTCACTGATTCAATGATCCGTTCAGAGCGAGTCAACAACTCACTGATTAAATGATCCGTTCAGAGTGAGTCAACAACTCACTGATTCAATGATCCGTTCAGAGCGAGTCAACAACTCACTGATTCAATGATCTGTTCAGAGCGAGTCAACAACTCCCTGATTCAATGATCCGTTCAGAGCGAGTCAACTCACTGATTCAATGATCCGTTCAGAGCGAGTCAATAACTCACTGATTCAATGATCTGTTCAGAGCGAGTCAACAACTCACTGATTCAATGATCCGTTCAGAGCGAGTCAACAACTCACTGATTCAATGATCCGTTCAGAGCGAGTCAACAACTCACTGATTCAATGATCCGTTCAGAGCGAATCAACAACTCACTGATTCAATGATCCGTTCAGAGCGAGTCAACAACTCACTGATTTAATGATCCGTTCAGAGTGAGTCAACAACTCACTGATTCAATGATCCGTTCAGAGCGAGTCAACAACTCACTGATTAAATGATCCGTTCAGAGCGAGTCAACAACTCACTGATTCAATGATCTGTTCAGAGCGAGTCAACAACTCACTGATTCAATGATCCGTTCAGAGCGAATCAACAACTCACTGATTCAATGATCCGTTCAGAGCGAGTCAACAACTCACTGATTTAATGATCCGTTCAGAGTGAGTCAACAACTCACTGATTCAATGATCCGTTCAGAGCGAGTCAACAACTCACTGATTAAATGATCCGTTCAGAGTGAGTCAACAACTCACTGATTCAATGATCCGTTCAGAGCGAGTCAACAACTCACTGATTCAATGATCCGTTCAGAGCGAGTCAACAACTCACTGATTCAATGATCCGTTCAGAGCGAGTCAACAACTCACTGATTCAATGATCCGTTCAGAGCGAGTCAACAACTCACTGATTCAATGATCCGTTCAGAGCGAGTCAACAACTCACTGATTATATGGTTTGTACATGTAGTCTTAGTTTCGCTTTCTCTTTTTGAATGACGAATATTGACAAATATATCTGCGTAAATAGACAGTGATCTCCTTTATACGCGGGTGTCGAGCGTCAGTTTGGGGTGTCAGGGCAACTTTTGACCCAGAAGCTGCAGAGATGAGCCGACCCCACAGTCTGCTTTCGTCGCCACTAGTGCGTCGGCTTGGTGTGTTCCCGGCTTAACCCTTCTTTATTATTCCTACCCTAATGTTTATTACTGTGTTTCGGTAGTGACAAATGTGGGGCGAGGAAAAATATTTCATAACTGTCTGTAAATACAATTTGAGAATTAACTGCACAGTTACTGGAAATATGTACTTTGGATAATATACAATTTGCATGTACAAAATTTGTGGAATAAGATTTTTTTTCCAAGATGTTTCCAACTGAACCCATTATATATAAATGGGACTCTGCAAATCCCTTGTAACTCCTGACGTTGTGTCCACTGTTGTTTTCTCAATGAAATGCTTGTGCAGCTCCGAGATCTTCAGACTGAATCTTGAACAAGGCAGATTCCTGAACTCGTTACAGACAGATGCTGCGTAAGTAACTCCCCACCAGAGGGCGTCGTTCTACTCTTCTGTTGTTAACATCAAAACTTCACGTTGCATTTTCAATGAATCGATTCTGTAAGGAATGTAGATTTTTAGATGATTTTATGTTTTTAATCACCTTTAGCGTTTTGCATAGTCTGACATTTAAAATGACAAATATAGTCTCAATTAATGAGCAACTGCTATAATAAGATATAAGACGTCACATGACTTGTGTGTAAATTGTAAAGATCTTGTGTTTTTGCAGAGAAATCAATGTGTGTGACATCAACCCTGTTCATCACTTATTTGCTGCGGGGACATTAGAGGTATGTGTTAGTCAGGAGGACTGGTGTTCGTGTGGTGTTCGAGCGCTGTGCGTCAGTGAACCGGTGTGTTTGTGCAGGGCAGAGTGGACTGCTGGGATCCTCGTGTCAGGGGTCGAGTGGGAGTTTTGGACTGCGCTCTCAGCAGCATCACTGACGGCACGGAGTACGTTACATTCATCTCTGTTATTCTCAGAAGCTCTTAGAAATAGTTTAGTGTTCACCCAGTCATTGGTTTACTCACCATCTTGTCTTTTAACACTCGTATGATTTTTTTCTGGCGACTCTGAAGTGTTGTGCAGTGAAAAATGAGTGGTGGTCACAGCTGTGAAACAAGATTTTCTGTGAAGGTTCAGAAAAATACAAGAAAATTAGTAATATTTTGAAATGATTACACTTGATTTCAATAAAAGCTGAATGTTCAGCATCATTCCTCCAGTCTTCAGTATCACATGATCTTCAGAAATCATTCTGATACGATGATTTGATGCTCAAGAAACATTTATGATTACTATCATTATTCCATATTCCAGCTTTTGACCAGTGGTGGAAGAATCATTTATTGTTAAATTTCCAGGATTATGAATCAGTATTATAAACTTTTTAATTGTTGTTTGATGTTTTTGTAAAATTATTTTTTTATATATTTGAGCTTGCCAAGTGTTTGTTCACCAAGGCTGCATTTATTAGTCCAGAATCCTGTAAAAACTGTAATATTATGAAATATTTCTGCAATTTAAAATAGCTGTTGTTTATTGCAGATTTTAAGATGCAATTTATTCCTGTGATGCAAAGTTTTGATTTTTTTCCAGCAGTGTAATACTGTTATGAATCAAGTGACTTTAATAACCTCATCATCATCATCATCATCTGTTCTGTTTGAAGGGTGGACGGTCTGCCGTCCGTCAGCGCTCTCAGGTTCAGTGGCTCTCTGGGCATGGCGGTGGGCACCAGCACCGGACAGGTCATTACTGTTTAACTGCTGAAATGGAGATAATAGAGAGCGACAGTGAATTCTTCAGATTCTCGTGCTGACTGCTGTTGTGCTGCGTTCTCAGATTCTCGTCTACGATCTTCGTTCTTCACGTCCTCTGCTGGTTAAAGATCATTACTATGGTCTGCCCATCAAATCACTTCACTTCCACGACCCGCTGGACCTGGTGCTGTCCGCCGACTCCAAAATCATCAAGATGTGGCACAGAGACAATGTAAGACTGGCTTTCCTGGTGTTTTTTTTTTTTATCCAGACATGCAGCATGAATCCTTCATTGGAATAACATCAAATGTGTCCTTTCTTTCTCTCGTCTTGATTTCAGGGAAAAGTATTTTCCTCCATCGAACCGCAGGCCAACATCAATGACGTGTGTCTCTACCCCGGCTCTGGTGGGTTAACACAAAAAGAACTGAAATTTAACCACAATAAGAGTAGTTCGTTTTTATCGGACCCCATGAAACATAAACTGGACTTTTGTGGCATTTTGTCCCTGTGTGAGAGCTTTAAGGTCATTTATCACAGCTGGAGGTTGACGGCATAAACCGTGTAGAAGAAATGTGTATTTAAAAGTTACAATTTTTTTCTTACTGGAAAGCAGAACAAAATTAGAATGAGAATGTCTGTCTTGAATGAAAGAATTTTAGATATTAAAAACTCCATCTCAATTTCCTGTTATAAAAGGAAATGTAATAGTCAGCCGGGCGTCATCACAAAATAATCTGGAGCAAAAGGGAGTCTGTAATCCTGAAGGATTTGTTTAGCGGGAATGCCAACATGCCAGATGATATGAAGTATTGATTTTAGCTATTTTAAGGCATGATTTTTTTTCACAGGAAAAAATGTTTAAATATGAGTTTTAATGGATCAAAATGTATTTACTACAGAGGGATACTACAGTTATTTTAAATTGTAGTAATATTTCACAATATTACTGTTTTTACCGTTTTTTAAATTTAAGTTGAGTAACTTTAGTTTGTTGCAAAATTGTGTTATATAAAATATCTAACATTGTAACAAAGTCAATGATCAGGAAGGAAGAGGATGGGGTCGGTGTAACTGTAATGGTTTTATTCACAGTAAAACACTAAACACAAAAAACAAAGGTGCGCAACCAGCGCTCAATCTCAACAACACAATCTGCAATAACATTATTGTAGAGCTCCTGAGTCTGAGAC